>BMAO01011041.1:0-58333 GCA_019973975.1 Trichonephila clavata | reverse complement strand
AACTACTCAAATAATAAATCACTTATTTATTATTTCTTTAAGACAGAAATTCACAATTAATAATCAACTTTAAGAACAATAAATTATCAGGAGTATTATCAAGAATTCAATATGGACGACGGAATACTAACTGATATCACGAGGGAATAACACGTACAATCAAACTACACATTTAAATCTAAACTACAAAAGTTACAGACCTGAAATCTTCTTCAGAAGGAACCTGGAAACTAGTAGAATTTATGAAGTGGCTATAATCTAGGATATCTTCAATAACTTCTGAACCCCTTAATGAATCTTTTTCAATAATCTTCTTTCCTCTATCAAATTTCACTTCATTAAACTAACGCTTAAAAACACCTTCTTAGCAACCACGTAGTTTACTTTTCAATCCCAAACACGGAGTTCTACTCTATCAAACCGCTTAGTCACCCTCATCTCTTCATTTCATTTCTCCCTTTTATATCTCTTTCGAACTCGCTAAACCCGAAAACTATCTTATTTACATAAGTCACACTTTAAGCTCTCAGTGGGGATTGGTCAAAAATAATACAATTTAAAGTTTATAAGAGAAGGTTAGTGAAACGCGTAAGCACCGTCCACAACCCCCTCCGAGAAAAAAAGCGTGACTTATTGAAGGTCTAAACGACCTTCAAGAATTCGCTTAATTTACCTAACATCTGAAAAACACTAACCTGCATAAATATTTTAACTACTCTAGAATGCCTAAAAATACTGAACTTGTAAAAAGTTATCTCACGAACTTTATAATGCCTGAAAATACTAAACTTGTAGAAAGTTTTAACTCACGAACTTTAGAATGCCTGAAAACACTGAATTTGCAGCAAATTTTAACTCTCTAAGTTAGAAACTTTAATTAAACTAGCACACAGAAATGACTACTCAAAAGGATACTCCACTTCAATTTATTGTTCTTTCACAAGATTAGGTTCCCTACCGTGCATCCCATTCGGGCGAAGATCAGGGAAAACCTTTCAAGGAAAAAAACCCTGATCATGCACTTTACTAAAGTGCTAATAAATATAAAAAGTTTTACAACAGTATCTTCATACGACATCAAACTTTCATCACATCACTATGTTCAGGGACTGCTGCCCTGAAAGGAAACCTTGTCAATTTTTTCTAAAACATGACATTAAATGCACAGAACTTTTATACAACTTCCTTATTGACATAAAATATGGCATACATTATATTATATATATATAGTTTAGTAACAAAATAACCCTTATCTGGTTTCATTTTCAAAAATTCCCAATCAATCCGGCTGCGCTGTTAATGTTTTTTGTTAGTATTCCTAATTACGCCGCGCCCAGAAACCAGACATTACTTATACATCTTAATAATTACACACAAAATATATACATTTTACATAGAATATATTACAACAAACAATACAAGTAATCTCACATATAAAGCCACGTCTTTAATGTGTAGCAAAACAATTGCAATTCAACAAATGTTTTTCCACAATTTGGAAAAAAATTAAATACAAAAGTCTTTTCAACCGATATGAAAATGCACACAACTCAGTGACACTTTTGTACGTTAACTTTACAAAAAAAATTAGACTAGCCCACATGGAAAATACTCCGAACTGTCTGTCAGAGGAAAAATAAACAAATTAGAATTATACAACCTGACTAGTCTTTAGATCCAATCTGCATAGGCTTTGTCTCCCACCATGGCTTCTGTGCTGGATGACCTTGTCCTAGGGTTGTCCACTCTGCGCTCCAACTTTCTGGGTCTCCTCTTCCATCGAGTCCGTTGAAGTTGATATGCTCCTGCTGAGGCGTTGTTTTCTTCTGTGAGAACTGGAACTTGGCTGTTGTCCACTCGACGTCGGCTCCGAAGATTGTATGGACAGCTCCTTTCCTGATGAGTTCTGTTGTACTTGAATCTGTGGGATGGTCCTGGAACTGCTCTTTCAGAACTATTTTCTTCCACCTTTCTATAACGTTTCCTGGAGGGACGAGAGGACATTGACGAGGAAATCTTTCTTTCTCGCGATCTACTTGGGCCTCTGGTCTCTTCTTTCGTACATTGTCATTCCAGGATTCAGGCCTTCCTCTTTTCTCTCTCTCTCAGTGTATAGAGGTCTCTTTTTCCTGAAATTATACGCGCCATCCCCCGAAGAAACAGTAGATTCCGTCCGTCCACGTTTTTTTCTCACCTCTACTCCATCGCGTCTATTCGCAACTATATCTCTACTACCATTTACATTTCCTGATTTCGATCCTTTACGACCACCCCTATGATTCTCCGATTGCACCAATGACGACTGCGCATCATCTGACCTGATTGATGTCACTGCACCATGATCACTACTAGTGTTACTTTCCGACTCGGCAACACTGTCTTCTCTTTGATGGTAAATTCTCACCTGATCCACATTAACCGTTATTCTTTTACCAAATTTTAATATTACTAAATTATTATTATTTTTTACACTCAGAACTTTATATGGGCCTTCAAACTTTGGCATAAATTTACCTACTATTTTTTTACATTTTGAACTTAACGGGTGAGTTTGAACTAATACTAGATCACCAACTTTCACATTATTTTCACGCCTCTTTTTATTATAATATTTCGCCCACTTCTCTTGCTGGCGCTTTGTATGAATTCTAGCTTCCTCAAACAACCTTTCTATGTTCCCACAAACTAAATCTGATCCATCAGTTACCATAACTAATTTCTGAAAAGGAGTGATTAAATTTCGACCTAAAAATAATTCCGCCGGTGTTTTACCCGTTGTCTCATGTACTGCTGTCCTAATCGCATAACCGAACTCTTGCATATTATAGCAAACCGTCAACGATTTTAAAGTCATTGGACCAATTTCTGCAGATTGATTCATTAACAGAACTATCGTCCGGATTTTCCAAAAACTTCATTATATGCCCAAGCTCCGGGTCTTTCTCTGTTCCTCTCTTAACTGTTCTCTAGAAGATAATACTAACGATCTAATCACCGCACAAGACACTTTTGGTTCCTCATTACTTTCTAACGGGTTTCTGGACAACATATCAGCCACTAAATTTTGCGTACCTGGGCGATGTTCCCATTCTACATTAAAATTTGCCAACTTAAGCGTCCACCTTATCATTCTTGACGACAAATTCTTTCCATTCGTTAATTTGGTAAGTGCAGCATGGTCTGTTATCACTTTAACCGGCAAGGATCCGAAATACGTGCGATATTTATTTAATGCCCATGTGACAGCTAAACATTCACGTTCCGTCACACTATAGTTTCTTTCTGTGCGGTTTAAAGTTCTCGAGCAAACGCAATAGGAATATTATTCTGTGTCAAAACTGCTCCTACCCCCACTGAGCTCGCATCCGTATAGAGTTCAAAAGCTTGGGAAAAATCTGGTAATTGTAACACTGGAGCTTCTGTCAGTGATTTCTTAATACGATCAAAGGCTTCCTGCGCTGATTCCGACAAATGGAACTTAGAGTTTTTTCGTTTAAAATTATATAAGGGTTCACACATGTCTGCGTAGTTTTTAATAAACTTTTGATACCAACCCGTCATTCCTAAAAATTTTGCTACTTGTTTTGCCGTTTTCGGAGTTTCATTTCAATAATTGCTTTTAACTTTTCCTCATCTGTTTTAACTCCTTCTTTATTAATAACTAAACCCAAATAACGTAATTGTTCCCTCGCGAAATGACATTTCTCGCGATTCAATGCAAACCAGCCTCCTGCAATAATCTGAATACTTCCCGTAAATGTTCTACATGGCTTTCAAAAGATGAAGACGCGATTATAACGTCATCCATATAACAATGGGCAAAACGGCCGAGGACTGGCCTGAGGATCATCTCAATGGCCCTTTGAAAATTTGGAGCTGCCCCCGAAAGGCCAAATGGCATGCGAGTAAATGCAAAAGTACCATTTTTTGTAACAAACGCCGTCTTATGCACATCTTTGGGGTCTACTGCCATCTGAAAGTATCCGCTGCGTAAATCAAGTGATGTCATAATTTCGGTGTGCGGAATATTAGTGATCAAATCATCAATTATTGGTAGCGGATATCGCGGATATCTCGTGACCGCATTTAACTTCCTATAATCTATTGCAAACCTATAAGCTTCTGGGTCATCTAACGGCAACCCGTTTTTCTTCCGACATAAAACAACTGGAGACGCGTAGGGTGATGTTGTTGGAACTATTGTTCCATCACCCAACATCTCCTGAACATGGTAGTCGATTATACCCTGTTTGACCCTGTCATAGCGATAAGGTCTCGAAAAAACAGGAGGACTATCCCCCGTGTCAATTTCATGACAAAATACATGTGTTAGACCAGGCTTAAGCGAAAACAACCCATGAAATTCTTTAAACAAAATCTGCAATTCTTGCTTTTGTTTTGAATTTAACTTAGTGTTAGATAAATCTATTTGAACCGGTTCGTCCAAAATTGCCACTTTTTCCGTTTTCGAATCCGGAATGATTAACGATTTAGACAGGAAATCAAAACTAATTTTCGCGTATGACATGAAATCAACACCCAGGATGCATGGATATTGCATCTCAGCAATCACATGAAATTTCCATAACTGCGAAAATTCTCTTATTTTAATTTTCAACTCAACTGTGCCTAAATTTCTGCACTGTGACCCTTGAGCTGTAACTACTTCAGCTAACGACTTTTTTAAAGGACAGAAAGAAAAATATGACCGGTACGTTTTTTCTGAAATAAATGACTTTTCCGCACCTGTATCCCAGAGCGCTTTTAAAAAAGTATCATTCAACAAAATCGGCACATACGGAAGTTTAACTGGTGATAATCTCAATGAATTAAGTCTAATTCTATTAGGAGGATTTGACTCAATACGATCTCTTTGAAAGTTTAAATTGGCATTTCTTTGCCTTTCGCTGTTGCAATCAACACGCCTCCAAATCTGTTTTGCTGAATCATCATTAGGACCCTTCCTAACCACCATCCTACGGTTCTGATACCGGTCTGTTCTCTGATTTGGCTGATTGTATCGATTTCCACCCTCGAATCCTTGATTTTGATAATTACGACGAGGAAAATTATTCGCACCCCTGCCTAGTCCTCTTTGATCATTTTGACTATTTCCGACCCCAGTATCTCTCCAATTTCTATTATTCCTTCTTTCCTCAGGATTCCTACTCACATCCCAACTTCGTCTAGCAAAATTATTACTCGAACCCTGATTTTCCCTGCAGTTATGACGTTCCTCATACCGGTCTACCAACTCTATCAATTGAGTTTTCGTTGTGGGGTTTCGAACTTCTAAATAATCCATTATTTGGGGTTCTAGTCGCATTACTATGTGATCAATCAACTTTATCTCATCATAATTTAATTCCAAGGTTTTATGTATTTTTAACAGCTGAAAAATAAAGTCTGACGGGGCTTGACCTCTCCGTTGTTTTGACGAAAAAAACTGAGCTTCTAGCTCTGATTTATTCCGTATTACCGGAAAACTATCTGATAATTTCTTTTTAAGTGTTGCAAATGCAGTCGCTTCTTCATTTACACACTCGAAGCCGATAACCTGAAACCAGTCTAACGCTCTCCCAACTAAATGACCTTTTAAATATGCACACGATAGATTCGCCGGTATTTCATAGTAAGTTATATTATCATCGATATTATTTAGAAACTCAGACACATTTTCTTTACCCGAAAAAAATAACTCCGGCAAAACTCTAAATCCTGCACCTGCTCTTAATTCCGGTATTTCGTTTGGGCGCCAGTGTCGTAGTCTCCCACTACCCCTTTGCATATTATCTATGTTAGGATATGTAGGATTCATAATTAATGACTACTCAAATAATAAATCACTTATTTATTATTTCTTTAAGACAGAAATTCACAATTAATAATCAACTTTAAGAACAATAAATTATCATGGAGTATTATCAGAATTCAATTATGGACGACGGAATACTAACTGATATCACGAGGGGAATAACACGTACAATCAAACTACACATTTAAATCTAAACTACAAAAGTTACAGACCTGAAATCTTCTTCAGAAGGAACCTGGAAACTAGTAGAATTTATGAAGTGGCTATAATCTAGGATATCTTCAATAACTTCTGAACCGCCTTAATGAATCTTTTTCAATAATCTTCTTTCCTCTATCAAATTTCACTTCATTAAACTAAACGCTTAAAAACACCTTCTTAGGCAACCACGTAGTTTACTTTTCAATCCCAAACACGGAGTTCTACTCTATCAAACCGCTTAGTCACCCTCATCTCTTCATTTCATTTCTCCCTTTTATATCTCTTTCGAACTCGCTAAACCCGAAACTATCTTATTTACATAAGTCACACTTTAAGCTCTCAGTGGGGATTGGTCAAAATAAATACAATTTAAAGTTTATAAGAGAAGGTTAGTGAAACGCGTAAGCACCCGTCACAACTCTCACACTCCTCTAGTACGCATTGCCGGTACTTTAAACAGCCAGCGCTACATCTTGGAGCCAGTTGTCCTTCCTTACCTTCAGGGCTTGGCCACAGCCATATTTCAACAGGACAATGCACGCATTGTTCAAAGGTTTTTCGTCAATCACCAGATTGAATTGCTTCCCTGGCCGGTTCACTCTCCCGATCTTTCGCCGATAGAAAACATGTGGTCCATGGTTACTCAACGAATGACCCAGATTACATCCCCAGCTGCCACACCCGATCATCTTTGGCAACGTGTAGAAGCTTCTTGGTCTGCTGTACCCCAAGAACGCATCCAAAGTCTGTTTGAATCAATGCCGAGGCGTGTGGCAGCTGTGATCTCCAACAATGGTGGCTACTCTGGCTACTAATTCTGGCAGGAACCACACTTCCCTATATATATATATATATATATATATATATATATATATATATATAGTATAATGAAATTGTGATAATACTAAATTTTATCATTAACAAAGCTAGAAGATTTAAACCATATTTCAAGAAACACAACTTTAAAAAATGATGGAAAAGTCTTTTGTACAAGAATTAACTAAGCGTATGTATAACAAGAAACAGAATTAGAACTGTAAAATGTAAGAAACCAGAAGAATCAATAGACTAAAAGGAAGACCTATTATGATTTCTAAAGCTGTTGCTGAATTAGGACCAGCAAAAATAGGGTTAAATATATTTTATGGATTTAACCTTCCCCGTTCAGCAGAAAATTTTTGCCATAATAGCAAAACATAACCATTTTGAAAAGTTAGTCCTAAATCCAACCACGTGTAATTTGCAACCAACCGAAAAATAAAATAAAAATAATAAAAAATAATAGAAAATATGAAAGGAAATGAATCTTAACAAGATAAAAATTAAAATAATTTTGAAAAGGAAAAATAAAGCAAAAACTTACGTGAAAAATTCAATCAACAAGAGAGCGGAAAAAAGATGTGTACATTCAAGAGCATCCACGCAAAATGACCGTTAAAAGTGACGTGTTAAATTGGTAAAACCAGAAACAAAAATTATTGGCGCCACCTGGATAGTTTTATTGTCATTAAACTAAGCAAGAAAAACATATTGAAAATAATAAAAAACAGAAGGAGAAAAAACAAAGAATAATACTTAAACATTAAAAATTGAGAATTAGAGAGATAACTTAGAAATATAATTCAAAATGAATTTACTTGGATAGTTGTATTCCAAGCAATTATTGCAGAATATCTTATAATTATTTTGTTTAACATCATTATCTGTGACTAAATCGTTGTTTCTTTTTATAAAATTTAAGATATTATTTCTTAAAATAGATAGATGTAGGTTACTTTCCCAAAAAGTCATTTTAATAACGTTAAAATCAAAAGAGTCTCTTTTATCAAAAATATTACTAATTGGTATGTTATTCTTAACAATTAATTGTAGCTCTAAAAAGTTTGCAGAGTCAATATTATAATTAGTTTTTAATAATTTCAGATTTCGGGGATAATATTTAAAA
Organism: Trichonephila clavata; assembly: GCA_019973975.1. Taxonomy (NCBI): domain Eukaryota; kingdom Metazoa; phylum Arthropoda; class Arachnida; order Araneae; family Nephilidae; genus Trichonephila; species Trichonephila clavata. Next base: position 50,372 of record BMAO01011041.1, on the reverse strand, counting down.
CTAGGAACATATTTTTACTATATTACTAAAGATGATTAAGTCATATATGCATCTAAAAAAGTAACAAGAATCGGAATAATGCTATCATATTCATAAAAGTGCAAATAAATATTGACTAAACAGTTACTAGCAGGCCCTCCTTGTGGAAGACCATTAATTTGCTGATAATAAGCGTTATTGTGAAAAATATAAATTTCATCTAGTACAAGATGAATAATAGAAAGATATTTATCATACTTAATTAGTTTATTCAAAGAATATTTGTTATAGGCTATTTTGAGAATTTTAAACATGTCCCCAATATCTATGGAATTAATTAAATCTACAAAGTCATAGGTGTGAATAGAGATAATTTTTTTATCTTATATATATATATATATATATATATATATATATATGATATAAGAATGTGTTCCACCTTTTTTCTTCAAATTTAATTTTTATTTTGTGATTAAATTTTAGTATTGCACAGTGAACTCTTTTTAAGCTGTCTGTATTTCAAACACGATATTTTTTAGGAAAATATATTTGTCAGCTGTCCATTCTTCCTTTTATTCAAATTCAAACGTTTCAGGTTCTGATGGGTAAAGGGTCTTTACACATATATAAAAAACATTCATATTTTCAGATGTTGCTTTATCTCAGTTTCCACTTGTATATCACAAATCTAATTTTGCGAGTAGAAAAGAATAGCTAAGAATTCTTGAAATCAAACCTTGCTACAAAAAATCTAAGCATCTTTCTTCAGCGATAATTAAACACAAAAGAAAAAGAAAAAGAAATAAAATAGCGTTTGTGTATAGTTTTTGAATGAAGGTAGCATGTCTTGTTTTAAATGCGCAACACCTATGTACTTGATTTATTTTTAGATAGCATAACATTATTTGAATACAATATGATGTCTATTTCACATAAAATGTTACATATTTACCAGCGGTTTATATGAATAAGGTCTAAAAAGAAAGATTCTTAAGTAAATTTTTTAAGCAAATCTTTTCTTTTTTCTTCGTACTTTGTGATCAAGCTTATCAAAGAAAATTTTGAAGTAAACGTGTATTATTTTCAACCATTTTTTCATCTCTTTTTAAATATTTTTCCAGCTATTTTAAATATCTTTTCATTGTTTTTAATACTTTTCATTTAGTTGTTTCATGTGTCCACGGACACTGAGTCATCATTTCTGTAGAGTCTATAATTCTGAATCTTTGTGCTACTAAAGATCCACTACATAAAGAGGCTAGTTCATGTTAAAAGCCCTCACGAAAATATGGTGTGGATATTTGAAGAGTGAAATGTCAGCTCAGATGTGGTTCTCTTCGATTGATTGAAGCTCAAAATAATGAAATCCGTCACCAATTACCTTCCTGTTCCTAGAAATGCGAAGTTAATAAATAATTAATAGAGTTATTTCATAGAAAATGAAAAAAAAATAGTTTTCTTCTTAAAGTATCTTATGACATGCTGTCATTGTTATATCATCCAAAAGTACTTTAGATCCCTAAAGCAGTTTCTTAATCAATTCGAAAAAAACATCTAAAAATGGAATCTATAATCACTATTTCATATTTACTCTTCATTTGAATTTAGTAACACCAATAAAGGTCAAGAGTACCTTCGTAAATCAAAAGCATACCTTGAAAAAAGTGATAAATTTTGTAAAAAAAAAGTAGTTTTCCTTATTCTTTGGATTTATTCCATCTCCCACTTAGTTTTGTGTGTAAGTTCTAAGAATTAGACTTGACTGAGCTAGACACATCCCTTTCATCTCTCTCATAAATAAAAAAAATCAGATTGGATAATCACCACTTTCTTTTACAACCAGATGATGTCAGCAGCAAACAAAACTATGCTAGTTCCCATAAGAGAAAGTTCTTCCTTGTGTGTTTTTCAAAGTTAAACATTAAAAAAAATGATTAAGTTTTTTTGTAGCAATTATTTGTTTTTTATTGAAATCAAAATTCCATATAAGTATTACATAAAAATAGTGTCATTACATTGTATAACACTATTAAATGCATCAAATTATTTTTAATAAATAAAAATAGTGTTAAAGCAGTTTGCACAGTTAAAGAGAACTTTTTTTCCAAACAATTGCTGATGACTAAAGATTTTAATCACGTTGTACCAAAATTCAAGACATCACAACTCTCCTTTGTCTCTAAGATCCTGTATTGATCTCTCAGAGGGACTAATGAGAGTTTTCTTCCACTTTGATCTGAAATCCATTGTGAACAAGTAAACTCACTATGGAGACCACGTTCGGCAGCAGACTCTGGAAATTATTAGTTTCAATCATAAAGATGCAGTGAAGGTCTATACTGATGGTAGTCATACAGAATATCGTACTGGCAGTGGTATTTTTTATTAGGAGTCAGCCCCCCCCCCCTCCTTGAGACTACAATAAAGCAACTCAACCCTGACACTTGTTCTGTCTTCGGGAGGGAGTTACTTGCTATTTATTATCGGGATTGATGCTATCATGTCATATGATTGCGATTTTGGAGAACTTAGGATTTTATCGGACACCCGCAGTGCATTACAACTTCTTAGTGGCCCTCCACAAACGATTAAAAAAGCGCATCTATTCTGGTCAAACTGAGGAAGATGTCTCAGAACCACGATGTCCGCCTTCAATGTATACCATTACCTATTAACATTGGAAGTAATGAGATTGCTGATAGACTGGCCAAAGCGGGTAGTGAGAATGAAACGTCTACTGAAACTTTGCTCACTTATCAAGAACAGTACTCTAATGCAAGATCTAAACAAAGTTTAACATGGCGTATTCCACCTACGAATCAATGGCACTCAGGAATATCCCCTGGCTTTCTACTGGAAACCAAATGTGCCGTAGTTCTCTGACTGTTCTGGATAGACTAACAAGTAGCCACTTGAAATGTCTTTCCTTTGAAAGTGGCAGAAAAATCAATCCCACTTGTAAGAAATGATGTGGCCATCCAGCTACACCGGATCACATTCTGAAACGCAACGGACTTTCTAAGGGGGACTTAACATCTGATACCCTTATTATTATAAATTTTTTGGTGGTCAACAAACTTCTGGAGCTGATCTCAAGTATGTTAGATCGTTCGAGGATAAGGAACAATACAACACAAATAACTTGCTAACTTTCTCAGGTTTAAAACATAGTTTTTTGAAATTAGACCTTGTATGGAATATTTTATGTGAATTATTGGTTGTTGTAAGCTCAAGCAAATTGAGAAAATTGAATTTTTTCCAGTTAATGACACAAAATCTCAAACTTTTATGTGCAAAACATGCTGAAGCATTTCTAATATGAAAGCCTAATATCCAGCAACGTTGATGCACTTATCCCATCGTTTCATCAGAGCCCCAATTCCAGCTGCACAAAATTCTTTAGGTTGCTGTCTCATTGGCAGTATGGCTTCATGTTGAATGCCGTCGTCATTTCCAAATTTCTTGCCTCCAAGATGTTGCTACTATGGACCAAACAGAAGAAAGAAATGACCATTTAATTCGTTTTTGTGTTCCTCGGTTAGTTGCAGGGGGAAAACAACGTGCGCACACTTTTTAGAAATTCAAACGATCATGCATTATGCTGAATGCTAAACCATGAGAACATCCTATTGCCTTTGCGATGCTGTCAATTAGGACTCTTAAATAAGTCCGAATAAATTCTTCCACCTGTTTCTCAGTTGATTTTGTTGCAATCAAAGCTGGACAGCCACTTCGATCTTCATCAACAATTTTGAAACGGTCCTGAGAAAATTTCTTCACCTAAATGTACACTGCTGTCCTTGATAAACACTTCTTTCCATAAAAAAACAGGTAACATTTCTTTATGAATACATTTTTATTCTAATTCTTTCGCCCGCAAAAATTGGACCACAGCACGATGCTCTTCTATTGTACAATCATTCAGCACCATAGCCACTTATAAGAATGCATTACGTATGCGAGTGACTGCTACCTACTCAATATGAATTGGATATCATAAAGCTGTATGCGGCTGCCATCTATCACCATTTTTTGGAGATATATGTTACTTTTCTAAATCCTTCCAGATATATTTGCGACTTACTTAATGACTAACCCTTGTGTTATAAACTCATTGAAATAAAAAAAAAAGGTAAATTTTTTATGTATTTCCTTTTATCACTGAGAAGAAAGGAGATAAGGAGCAAGTGATTGTCTTGTCTCAAAAATATTTACCTGAAAATGATTCATTAGCTACCCAACACAACCGAACTGCTAATTTACATAAGTTCATTAAGTATACTCATTTAAAAGATTCTTTAGAAATACATAGTTTTACAATGAAATAAAAGAGTTATTTTATAACGTTTTCTAATTTTCCAGAGAATTGATTTTTTTCTCAACTAATGCACATTCTTGACTCTGTGTGTAAATAAATACAACTCGCTTAAATAAATAATAAGTTTGTTTTATTAAAGAGAAGAATAGGTCTCATTTAAAATGGATTAACTCGAAGTATTCTTTAATAATGAAATCCCTTCTTTGGTTCCAATACATAACAACCAGAAGAGAAATTTATTAAAATATCATATTTAATGTAGTTTTAAAAATGTGAAGACGCGAAAAATATTAATTCGAGTTTTTATGGTTTTCAAGTTAAAGCAAGGTTTGCGTGTTTATGTGTTTTCTTTGTTTAAAAGTAATGAGATCATGTGGGACTCAAAGTGTGTTTGGACTAATTAGATTGTTTGATTACTTGACTCTGTTCGCATTTCTTTCATTCTAAATGGAAATGAAATATTCCGAAAGAAATAAAATTCAAACTTGCAAAAAGTTAACGTTTTTTAACAAATTCCAATTAAATTACACATAAAAGAAAAAATGTTCCTTTGTCTTGTATGACAAGCTACGAAGACGACAGAATGTAAAAGTAATTAAGAATCGAAAATGATATCTTTTTTAATTTTTTTATTCACGTTTTTCTTTAGATTTTTTTTTGTCCCTGGAATTTCCTATCAATATAATTCATTTATTTATTTCAAGTTGTTTGAAGTATTTGGATTATCACAAAACTAAGAACAAAAGATAAAAATTTCTTTTTTATTTTATGGATTTGTTTTATTTTGTTAATCTTTTCAATTATTGTAAGTGAGAAAGAACTTTAAAGATTATGTATATTTTTCTATTAATTTCTATTAATTATGTATATTTTTCTATTTTTCCGTTAATATTTATCAAGACATTTTTCCAGATTCGTTTTACATTCTATTGGATTGTACATTAATGCACATTTTAATAGAAATATTGCCATACTCAGAGAAATAATTGGAACAAGTATTTAAATTTTAAGAAAATTAAATTTAATGAACGTTATAAGGTAAGATAAAGTTCGTCACCAAAATAATCATCTGTGTTGTTTCACAAACAACACAGATGATTATTTTATCATGGGATACATATGAAAGAGCAGAAACATACAATATAAACACAAATGAATATAGACATTTTATTACAAACTATGATCCTAGGATAGTACGGAAGGCTTTCCATTCTAGACGAGAATCCATTGCAGGTGAAAGTCCCACTTATTTTCCGGAAGATACATTTCCGTGCCTTATTCGGGATTTGAACAAGAGCCCCCTCGGTTACAAATCGTGGGTCAAAGCCACCATACAGACCGGGTGGCAATAATCATCTTAATCTGATATGGCTAAAACGTCTATGTTGCCACTTTGCGAATTATTTTTCCGATCACTAAAATGAGAAAGAGTTCCAAAAAACAGATTTTTTTCCCGTGACAAAAATGTATCAGAATTTATGCATTTCAATGCTCATGATATGAATTAAATGCATAATACGATACATGCAAGAAACAACTGAATTTTTTCGAAGCTTGTAGAAAATCAGGTACTTAAAAGTAAAGTTTCTATCCAATAAATGAGTAAATAAACTAATTCAGTGCATTTTAGCGCACTTGTTAAATTGTAATGATAATACCTGTAAACAAAATTTTGTTTAACACTAATAATATTTAACACACATAAAAATTGTTTTACCACTGTTACCAAATGTCAAACTGACAGATTAATTTTTTTGTAAGACATACATAACATTTATCTAATTTATAGATTTATTTCTCAATTATAATATTTTGATCTAGAGGAGTGCAGGAGGAAATATCATTATATGTATATGTAGTGTTTTCGAATCAACACCAAGCCATTTTGTAAAAACGGTTTTTATTCAACCAACCATTTCGGCGTCTGATTCTAAGAGGGAAATGGACACGCGAGTATAAGAGTCTGGGAACACTTATAGGCAGAAGTTCTCAAGTACACTTCCTATTTAAGAGATACATTTGAAAGTTAAGCATGACATACGAGGTAATAAAAATTAATGGTCGGGGATTAAAAATTCTGTTTAGGGCCATCTGTTCTTCAATAAGAAATGGGTACTCAATTTAATACTTGAAGATGTAACAGAAAATAAAAGTTAAAATTGGTATAGGGGATTTAATTTTAGACCTAATTATCCTTGCACACACACACACACACACACACATATATATATATATATATATATATATATATATATATATATATATATATAATTCTAAAAAAATGGAATTTATTCCGCACATTCTGATATTATTTTCATTATCCCAGTACTTCAAAACTCGACCTTTCATTCTTCATAATTTTTGCGATTTTCATCCTTTAATTGAGATTTGCGACCCCATGTTCTATAGCAATTTTCTTCCTTTTGCAATCTTTAATAAACCCTTTGAATTTAACGGTTGAATTCTGCAAAAACGTGAATTATTAAACAATATATAGCACACAGTTTTGGAAATTAACTATCAGTTATAACTTGTGGAAGATAATTTTTAAGTAGTATGAATATTATTCATATTTATTTATTTGAATAATATTTCTAAGCTGCTCTAAAATATACTTTTGGTACGTTTTTTTTTTAAATGTGCTTATATTTTTTTACGGATATCATATAGGAAAGCATTTTCTCTACTGTACATTATTTTGATTTTGCAGTATATCATTTGAATCTATAAAATCAATACATATAGTAAAGTGTACATGTATACTTAAAACATATACATTAAATTAAAAAATATTTTCTTAGGTCTTAAAATATGTTATATATATTTGTTGAAATGTATCCTAAATAATTTATTTATTTATTTAAAGTTCATTTATGTATAAAAGCACTCCTTTTTATTTATTTCTAAAAGAAATTTTCAAATTTTTAAGAAGTGAAAGGTAGTTCAGTAGTTCTTTCGGCATCATTTCGTACAAAAAATTACACTTATGGTAAAAGCTTTGTGCACATATAAATACTTCTGGGCGAGGAATTGAAAAAGACTAACGATTTAAAATATAGATAAAATAGTTTATGCATCATTGTTAACAACAGTTGAAGTACAAGCTTTGAATAAAACAATCGAATTAAATCGAATAGAAACTAAGAATTTCATTTAATTACTGGGCTTAATATGATAATGCGCATCTTTAAAACAAAGTTTTACTAAGTAACGCTTAATGTATTTGAAAAGAGGGAAAAAATCATTAAACAGTAAACTGATTTAGGAAGATAAAAAAGAATTATTTTTAAATGGCTCAATGTACCCCCCCCCCCGAGATATGCTTTTGATCTAATAGCTTGAATTAAGCTTGCAGAAAGTTGTCGATCAATAATAATTATTTTCTAATTAGAATTTCAATTTTTCCCTTCTAAAAATATTGAATACATTTTTAAATAATTAAGTAAATATTAAATTGAAAAAAAGAAGCGGGAAAAACAAATGACATTTTAATTAAAGAGCAAGGCGATGAGGCGAAATAATTTAACTGAAAGTTATTTTAAATAACAAAAAATTAAGATTTCAATTTTTTTCGAAATTCAAAGTAAAATGTATTTTGAGAAAAAGAAATAAAAAAAAGGAAGTTTTCGCGAAAAAGAAATTATCTATATTCCTATGAATATACTGAGTATTATTTTTTCGAGATTAAAAATTATATACGTACACATGTATACATACACATATAATGCATAACTTGAGGATGGAGATATAAATTTTAAGAAAATGTTTTCAGTACATTATTTAAAAAATGCTTCATGATTTCTGCAAACCAAAGAGAATAAAATATACCCATAATTATAATTAGAAAAAGTATTATTGGAATTTTTAAAAGAGAAAAATAATAAGTATTTTTTTCAAAACATTATATTAATATGTTAGAATGATGCATGTTTTACATCAAAGGCAGAATATAATCAAAGAGTAAATCGAATGTTTTATTCAAACAGTTTTTTTTTCAGTATAACTTCCTCGCTGCAGTAGATGTACACAATACAAGATTTCGTTTTTTATTGCATGCCTTTATACTTAATAATATACTTAACTAAAGAACATTGAATGTAACATAAAAAATCTGAACAAAATTTGTATTAAAAGAATGGAATATTTATTATGTTATTTTAAATAGTTTTTTTGAGGTTTCAAAATTAAAAATGTTTATAATTCATAAAATAATCTCCTTATAATACACACGTAGAAGATCATAACATATATTAAATGTGTATATTTAAAGACACAGATTAGCCTACAATTTACTAAAGTTTTTGCTTTTTCTTGAATAAATTTGTATTTTACAAATCTAGATTTCTACTCATATAGAAGATTTGCATATTTTGTATATAGATTTGCATTGTAGAAGATTTGCATGCATTTTTGTAAATGCAATTATATTTTTCCAACATAGAATAACAGTTGTTTTCTATAAGATTCTGATCATTAATAAAAATAAGCACATGTTTAGTTTATTTAAGGTATCCAACTTCTCTACAAATCATGGATTTTTTCAAAAATTGACAAATTGTTTGAATGATTTTATTTTATGGGCCATCTTTTTAGCCTTGTACAATTACCAATAGTTTTATTTTCCGTTCACTAGAACAAAAACTACAAGTGTTTTAATAAAGGCCGATGCCTGACTTTGAACAAGATGTCAAACTTTAAAACACGCTTTACTCGAAATATGTGCGTATGTGTTTTTGAAAATGCTTAAACGGGGACAGCGATTGCTCATAACATTTTGAAAATAACTGAAATTTTTTGTGGATGTTATGTATAATAGTAGAAGTGTTTTAACCTTCAGATTTATCAATTAATGTTTTATTAAAAATTTACAGTCCCTTATGTGGTTGGTTATAATTACCATTTTTTAAGCAATTTCATAAAATAACTGAGTCAGAATGATCTTGTTTTTTTGTAAAAATTAATATATCTCTTATCCTAGAGATCATTTCAAAAATGAATACTAAAATAACACAACATAATTGAAAAATTGAGAATTTTTTCCTAAATTTTTATACAGATTGGGCCTTTTTTACGTAATTTTTTGGTAAATTCTTTACCAGTTTTGTTTTCTATTTAGGTAATAATAATTCTTTTTCTGTTTTTAAGTTTAGCTTTTTGTCCCCCTTAAAATGTACTAAACAAATCTAAAAGCCACAAAAAAATTTCCATATCTCCATTTTTTTTAAAATAAAAAAAATAAAAAAGGGGGTCGTAAGTAATTGGATGTCTTAAATTATTTCCTTAAATTTGCAATTTTCAATTTTTTTTCTGTATTAAAATCACGAATGATAAATTGATGTATTTCATGATCTCTGTTTGAATGGAAGATATTTTCAGTTCAGAAAACATTTAACAGAAGAAAGTTAAGTGACGAAGTTAAGAAATTCGTCGCTTGAAATTCACACAACTTTAAGGATCAAGATATTCAGATCAACTTTTTCCTCTGATGGGAACAGCCAGTGAAGTGTAGCAGGTGGGTATAAATTTTGGACACTTAGGCTATCTTGGAACATAACTTCCCTTGCTACATACAATGGGCGTCTGAAAAACAGATGGATGAATATTCAGTTAAGTTACTACTAAGGTTTGCATCTTTTTATGAAGTGTAAGAGGTAATAAAGAGTAGATTAATTAATTTTTTTTATTTTTGCAAAATGTGAGAGCTTATCTAACTATTTTAAGTAGGTATTATCTTGTAGTTGTGTAAATTTTTAAATTTTAGGATAACTTTAAGATTTTGATTCGTGAGTTATTTTTCGGTTTTTCCGATTTGTTGTATACTTAACTATTTTGGTACTTTTTATATATTTGATAATATTTCTTATGTCTTACACTGGCTAATAACCTAGTTTTTGAAATTTGAATTCTTAAATTTTAAACTTATAAAATTTTGTGATTTTTGATATTTAATGACTTTGGATATTTTCATTTCAACCTACCAAATTGAAATTAAGGGGAAGATTGGTAGCATGAAGCTTATTCAATCCCAAATTTTGGTCTGAAGACTAAGGCCACATTTGGTAAACTTCAAAATTTCAACTAAATTTAGACTGATTTTTATTACTTATTATTATATTCGCAATTGGTAATTTAAATCGGGGGGGGGGGTATTATGTTTTTCTTATTAAGATGACGTGTTTCTCATATATTCTTTTCCATATTTATGTACTATATATATACTAAGATAACTATAGTCGTAATAGTATAAAGTCTTAGCCATAGTAGTACTATAGCAAACTCCTGGCCTTAGGAACCAGGATTGCAGGTTTAAGGAAAGTTTTGCGGCCAGCCAACCTTCACCTGTATTTGCCAATACTCTGGGCCATAGGGAAAGCAAGAAATTTCTAGAGACGTTTAACTATTATTCTAAATAAAACCATAATCTATTAATATAAAACGATAATATTAGAGCCAAAAATAATTACTAGAATATGTTAAAATCAAAGCTAAAACAATTAGATAAAAAGACTTACCACGTGGAGTACAGCAATAATCATTTTTCCCGGGTGACAGAAAGGTTGTGACGGATCTATACGGTCTTAAACCAACAATCTCTATTTTTCTTAAAAGTTTTATTTATATCAACCAATCTCCACCGAAAGCCAAAGCGTGATTTATGCAAATGAGATATTTTATATAAGTTCAGATTTCACGAGTTAACAAGAAGGATGAAATGAAACGAGAAAGAGTTGTAAAGTGAAGAAGTAGATTTTTAAAGTAAATTAAAGTAAATCGAAGCATCGGAAAATCAACTCGCAGTCGTTGACAAATTTAGTGTGTAGTAAAGCTACAAGCAAAGCTGAAGAGCTGATGATTGAATTCGTAAATCCAAGAGTGAATATTAACCTTTATCCGATCCAACCGGAATCCAAGTATTCAACAAGACGGACCTGCCGAAGTATAAGAATCAGGTTAGTGACTTAGAAATTGTAAATACGTGTACGTGTGTTAGCTGGGAATTTCGTAGTTCCGCAATTAGTGACCCCTTCTCATTCTCCACTGTATTTTATTGTTCTTAAATTTGAATAGTGTATATGTAACCTTCCTTGTTTAAGAAGTATCAATAAATATAGTGATTTGTAAAGATGTCTTTTGAATTCGTTAACTCGCCTATACGTCCAGAAACGAGTAACACTAGACGAGGAGATGATAATCTTAGGGGAGGTTATATTTCACGACAAGGTGAAATTCAGTAACGCATAAAATAAGTCAGTTATGGTAAAAAAACATTAAGTATATATGTATGCATTTAAAAACTCTAAATTTTGTTTTAAAATTTGTAGGAAATAAAAATACAACTCAAACATATACAATTAATTCTAAATAAAATGTATTATTATTAATTTACTTAGCATGAGGTGCCATCTATTTATTAACAGTACAACTAGTTAAAAATTCTTTATTTATTACATATTTCTTGCACTAAACTGATAGGAATATTACAGTTTATAATATTAACAGGGTATTCATGTTCCATACAATGTTTAATAAAGTTATTAAAATTTAAATATACATATATTAAATTTATCATTAACTAATAAGTTATTACGGTAAATATAATTGAAAATAATATTTCTATGTATTGATATAGATAAATACAAATTCTAGTATGGCATTTTAAGAATGTTAAAATTAAAATCAGGTTTTTTATCATAAATATTGCTATGTAATAATCCATAATGTACAATGTTACATCCAAGTAATTAGTTTCAGCTGGATTATTATTAATTTTAATTAGGTTTAAATAATTCGGATAGAAAGTAATATTGGGGTTTAAATTATTATTTTTACCGAAAATAATTAGGTCACATCTATGTACCTAAATATATAATAATCATTATAATAATATAATTATTTTCGTAAAAGTGTAAATATAAATATGCCAAACTATTGCTAGCAGGCCCACCTTCAATCTAACCTTTGGTTTGTTTGTACAGAGAACCATTAAAATTAATGTAATTTTCTTTTAAGACTATATCTTTTAGAGTTCTAAATTTTTTAAAATTAATATTAAGGTTATAATAAATATGATTATCTAAAATTAACCTAATTATACACTATCTGGTCAAAAGTATCCGGACACCCAGTGGTATGGACTTAGAGCGTCCTGAAGCACATATTAATATGATGTTGGTCCCCCTTTTGCATGGATGACAGCCTGCACACGTTTGGGAAGACTTTCCACCAATTTTTGATAGATGACCATAGGAATTACCTTCCACGCGTCCATCACAGCTGAAGTGAGTGCTTGCAGTGTGAGGATGGTCTATTTGGCTGGCTACGTAATCTGCGCTCTAATTCGTCCCAAAGGTATTCTATGGGATTTAGATCGGGGCTCTGAGAAGGCCAGTAAAGTTTTTGAACACCCATTTCATCAAACCACGTCTGTACAAGCCTCGATGTGTGAATGGAGCAGTTATCCTGCTGGAAGAGAGAGAAATGGGCCTTCCCTGAAATATTGCCATAGAGTTGGGAGTGCAGCATTGCCCAGAATGTCCTCATACATCTCAGAGTTCATGTTTCCAATCACAGGAAGTAACGGACCCAGGCCAAACCACGAGAAACACCCTCACACCATTATGCTTCCACCACCAAACTTAACAGTCGGCACAATGCAGTCACTAAAGAAACGTTCGCCGGGCATCCGCCAAACCTAGACGCATCCATCCGACTGCCAGACTGTAAAGCGAGATTCATCACCCCAAAGAATAGTTTTCCACATGTCCACAGTCCAATGATGGTGAGCTCTACACCATTGCAATCGATGTTTCTCATTCTGTGGAGTGATGTTTGGCTTGTGAGCGGCTGCACGACTACGGAATCCCAAGTTTTTTAACTCTCGACGGACAGTCCTGCTGTTAACACTAATTCCTAATGATCTTTGGAACTCCTGAGAAATTTCCACCAACGAGGACTTGCGATTTTGTTTCACTACCCTTTTTAGAGTTCTGCGGCTGCGTTCACCAAGTATTTTGGCCCTACCGGTTAATTTTTCTGACGTTTCACTCTGCATCGACGTTTCCACTTCACAATTACATCACTCACAGTAGATTTAGGCTTCTGTAGAATGTCCGCAATCTCAAGAACTGATTTCTCACAAAGGTGGCATCCCACTATACTGCCACGATCAAACTCACTAAGCTCCTTTGACTTACTCATTGCCTCACAAACGCATAAATAAAATCTGTCAAACCACTACCAACACTTTTATAGCTTTCAATTACGTATCAAATTGCATCACTCGCTAGAACCTGCTTTTTAAGGGGTGTCCGGATACTTTTGGCTAGATAGTGTATCACTGATATTAATGGAATTAAAAAGATCTTCAAAGTCAAAACTTTAAACTGAATAAATATTTTATTTTAAAAAAATCTATAATATCTTCACTATTTTTAATTATAGTAGAGTTATATATATTACATTGCTTATTGATGAAGTTTTGTATAATATTATGCAGCATTTTACCTGCAGTAGTGATATATGTTTTAAAACTATTTATTACTGTTCTAAATTTAACGAGATTTTTATGGAATTTAGGTGTTAAAAATATATATGGAAACTTAATCTTATGAATGGAAACACCCAATTTTCTATATATAGCAGTAATTCGATTATTAATTTCTTTATGTGACAAGTCCAATCTTTTAAAAGATTCTTTGTTTAAGAAGTGTTCTCATTTTAACCATATTATTATAAAAATATTTAAAATTTACAGCATTATTTCCAGATACTTTGTCTATGTAAACAATAACAAAATTATTTGTAAATTATAAATCTTCTTTTTTACATCTTTATAAGTAAATTCTGATTTAGAATGGAAATTAAATTTCATCAAGTCTTTTAGAACATTGTTTTTATATTCATCAAATGCCTCTAAAGGCAGACGCTATTTATCTGCAGATTCTGTAACAAAATTATTAATATCTTTATTAATTTGCTTTTCACAGTATTATTGTTATTAGAAACAGTTAATCTAAAACTAGTGCTTTTACTCATGATATCATTTAAAATTTTGCTTTGGTTATATTTAAGTTACCTGTGACTACATGTTTATGATAGCTGTCAATAAATTCATGATAGTTCTTACATTTACAATCATCTATGTCAAGAGAAGGTGAACTATTATTGTAATTAAAGATAAATCTGCCCATCGTTTTATTATATTTATAAGCTTTTTTAACAATTACATTCCTAACAGGAAAAAGTGACAAATGTCTATTAATTACCATAGGAAATATAACTTTATCAAATGTTTTATTTTTGAATAATAAAGTGTAGTATTCTGTAGTAGTTTCATTAATTTTTCCAATATATATATATATATATATATATATATATATATATGAATATATTAACTAAAAAATTACTTATATCTTTAATGAGGTGAACTGCATAACACACCTTTAAGCACTCATTATTTAAGATTTCATCTACCATTACAATTTCGTTTTTATTAAGACCAAACATGAAGTATTTGAAATTCTTAATATTAAAGTTTTTATTTCAAAATCATCTCTATAATGACTTTAATATTATCAATTAAAGATTTTTTTTATCTCTGTTTTTCCTTTTAATTCTTTTGCTTCCATAGAATTTCTTTTAGAATTATTATCAAAATTGGGAACAGTATAAAAAAATTCTTTATTATTACCCTGTAACTTAATTTGCAATGTGTTTTTAGCAAAGTGCATAACATTAAGACCATATGAATATATTGTTACGTAGATCGGGGTTCGAGGATTTTATGCAAAACCAGTCGTAAATAACAAGGCAATTCCTTAAGAGCGATGAGTATTTATTGGCATAAATCAATCCTTGAAAATACAGGATTCAACAGTAAAATTCGCAGAATAATTAACAGAAGGATTTCACTCCTTCAACAGCACTTAGACACAATGAGCAGTGTCCAAAATTCACGAATGTAAATGACTATTCACAAGCACAGCCGAGCTTATCAAATTCAAGGCATGTCTTTTAATTGCTAATCAAAACAGTGCTCACTACTCGCTGGTTAAAATCAGGCTGACCGTTGCGGCGAGTCTCTCTCTATTTATAGCAGAGGCCGAAATTTCTGGAAAGATGCGCTCGTGCCACAGATCGCGAAATAAGAGGATTTTTCTACTAATTTCTAGAAGAATCCAGAGGGTCCCGAACTCGCCAACATGGTCGCCAATGCTGCCAATGTCGCCAAATTGTTCACCAAAGTTGCCCAGTTAGTCGCCAAAAATGATGCCAACCCGGCTCCATCGCCAATATTTCGCCAAGTTCCCATTGAATTGCCATTATAACGTAAGGGACGGCTTGCTTGTGAATATTACAATCTTAACATGAAATAAATATAGAGTAATATAAAGGCATTGCACATCCAAATCCAAATTATTTACATTATTTTATACAAAATTCGTAACAATATTGTATTAAAACTCCTAATAAAGTAATTTTCCCACCATAATCTGTGCTTAGTATTTTGTAAAATTTTAATAATTGACAATTCAACATTTTAAAATTCATGCTTGTGGAAGTGTCTGAGTTCAATTTTATTAGAATTGTTGGAATTACTGGAGATTTTAACATCATGTCTATGTTGATTAATACTAATGTTAATAGTATTTGAGGTCCGTCCAATATATTTATATTGAAAAACTTTACAATTTAAAAGGTAAATCAATTAAAAGTTTTACATAGGTTAAATTTAGCTTCACAATCATATTGATCATGGTTTAATATAGTGCAAGTCTAACAACTACTATCTCTACATTTATTGAATCTCAACTTAAGACTATTATTAGGTTTAATGTTTTTAAATTTGTTCGAAGATATTTTGTCCTTATTTACATGTAGAGTAGTACTATTAATGTAAATTTTATGACAAAACTGTTTATTATACTTGATAGAATCTAAATTTTTTTGTTTAATAGGATGAGTATGACTATTAATGAATTTTTAGTTCCAAAAAAATATTGTCTTGAATCGTTTAGTCATCATTAACTAAAATTGATTCCTTTGCCAAATTGTCACAATAATCTAAACAAATAGTGAGTCACAAAAATCCATCATCCTAACAACTTTACTTATCTCTAAAAAAATGAGTCAATATATATATATATATATATATATAAATTTTTGGTGTAATAAAATAAAATAAAATAATTTTAGATAAATTGTAATTCCTACAGTGCAAAGAATGGATGAAAATAGGTTTTAAAACCTATAAAAACCCGTCAAAATATAAGTAAACATAAAAATTCAATAGACCAAAATGGAAAAATTTTATGTGTTCCAGAACCGTCTCTAATTTAGGACAGTGAAATAGGGTTAAGCTTGATTTACAAGATTAAACCTTCCCCATAGAGCAGAAAATTTCGACATAATACTGCAATAGTAAGTGAAGAAAATAACTTAGAAAGAACCAAATAAAAGCACTTGTAAGCTACAGTACAATTCATAACGAATAAACTGAAATGTATGATTATTGTAAAATTGTCTAATGTTACATATTGAAGCAAACAAAAAACCAATATTAAAATCTTAACTTATCAAAATTCTTAAGCTTTTCGAATAATAAAACTATAATAATGCATGTCTTTTGCAGTAACACCATCCACAGGGTGGTGCCTGATGGTGTTAATATTTGTTAGTGGGGATATCTAACTCTCAGTTGGACTATGGCGCAAGCTACATGACTGTATAGTAATAAAGAGCAAAAAAAGAACTATTTGCAAGTGAAAAGAATCATTGAAGTGAAATTGATGAAAAATTTAATAATTGTTTTAAACTATTAAAAGTCAACAAATGAACTATTTGTTTTTATTTTTATAAGTAGATTTGAATAGAAAGCTGTTTGGACTACATGTATACACATGTATACATGGAATATGTATACATAATCAAATACTTCCATAGTTAAAATGAAGCAAAGCAATTCATAGAATAAAAGATAGAATATCATATAGCATACCAACAAACTAATTGTCTTAGGATCAGATTGTTGGTTGGAGCAGAGTTTTAAGGCGAAATAGATTATAAATATAGTATAATACTAAATTATAATTGTTTAAAATATCATAATTTTTAAGACATATCCATGTAAAAACATTAAGTTGCATACAAAAGCCAGAAAACCCAAAATTTCAATACATAAGCAATTTTTTAAAAAAAAGGCTATTTCAGTATCTTCACACATGAAAGAAGAAAAATAATCCTCGCCATTTCAAAATATTACGCAACATAATCAGGAGTTATGGATATATACTAACCGAATTAAACTTGTATTTAAAAACGAATGGTGAACATAAAAATTTAAGAAAATATTTATTGTAAGTAAAACACCAAAGGGATTAGCTCACTAAAATAAAAAATAAATGAAATTAACAAAATAATGTTACTAATCTGTTGTGCCATTTTGAATGTGGAAATAAGAAATAAACTCTAATTTTAAAATAAAAATTTTAAAAGCAGGTAATAATATTAAATATAGGAAAGTATGAATAAATAGGATGAACAATATAAATAAATATTTAAATTATTAATATTTTTAATATCGAACTTATTAGAAAGATAATTATAAAAGTGAAATGACAGTCATGTGATCTAAACATTTTTCATGATTAAAATTATGTTTGTATATTACAACAAGGCAATATACTGTTACGATATTAATAATTAAAAAAATATATTTCTATAAAAAGAGAAATTTTTGTATTTTAATTCCCATAAAATTATCTTAATAATATTAAAAATAAAAACTCATCTATTTAATCAAAAGAACGCTACTATTTAATTAATTATCCTATAAACATATAAAGGTACATTCAATTTTTTTCGGAGTTTTTTAATCACGTTCAATTAATTAGGGTTAAAACAAATATTAGGAGGAAATTCACTATTTTTATTAGCAACAATTAGATCAAAATTATTAAAAAATTATTAAGAATAATGTAATTATTTTCATGAGAATGTAAGCATAAATTAGCTAATTTGTTGCTAGCAAGTTTTTCTTGTGGTAAAAATGTATCGTTTATACAGAGATTACTACATTAAAATTAATATATGAATACTTTTTTTAAATTCTAACTCAAAAAGAAATAATTTTTTTCGAAAGTTTATAACATTATCTAGATTAAAAAGTTATTGTAATTTTTCTAAGAGAACTATAACTATACCTTTATTTTCTAAAGAGTTCAGTAAATACTAATTATCATAATTGCGAATAAAGTGAATATCTTTAATTCTTAAGGAATTTTTATCTTTATTTATTCTAATAATAGCTATACCTTCTAGATTAATGACTCTCAAACTATTTTTTGAGGCGGTAAACTATTAAAATTTTAAAATTTGGCGGCACACTAACAACAAAATTAGTTTAAAAGAATTTTACTTATCTGCAATATATCTTAAGATAATAAATTTCAATGTTAAACAAATAATATGTAAGTCAAAGACAACAAAATGTTTATAAATTAATTAATTATAAGAATGTATTTAGTGTGAAATGTGAATTTGATGATTTTTGATAATTTCGTTTACATTTGGTCTTAAAAATGCAGCACTCATTTCGTCATTTATACATAAAAGTCTCAGTCTTTTTTCCTTTTTATATTTGTTAATGCTTAAAAACTGAATTCGCGCAAATAATATGTAGAAAATTGTAACAATATTTTTAAAACTTTTTTGGTTGTATGTTATTAATGCATACTCTAAAATTTCTTTCAGCACTTGATAAATATACAAAAATGTTACCAACATTTCTTGATTGTGATTCAATTTAAATTTGGTGTATTCAGGAATACTGATGATTAATATACAAATATCTTAAACCCCTTTATATTTCAATCCCATAGTGTACCATCCAGAAGGAGATAGAACAAATTTCATGTACATGAGAAACCCTGACTATTGCTCAGATCTTCGGGCAGAACGTTTAACTGTTGAGGAGGCTTTGAGATTTTGCATTACTGAGAGTGTCAACACATACTTTTAGATATTGAGTGAAATCCGAAGCTCTATTCAGCATCTTTCTGAGTCGTGGAGGCATGGTGACAGAACGACAACGAGTATGGTCTAGCATTTAAATTGCTTGAGCACCGATGTTAAGATATTTTTTTAGTGGATACCTTTTTTTCAGTTGGATTGCACGTGAATGTCTGCATGAATGAGATTGCAGATGTTTCGACAGGGCAGTCATAAGGATTCTACACGTGGTGGCTTCCTTACTTTTGCAGAAATTGCTACCCGTATCAAACAAGATATCAGTTCATCTAACAAGGGAAAGGCACGACTAAGGAAATTCATTTCGGAACGAGACTTTGTGCAATAATAGTACTCATTTAGGGTGTTCAACCCTTAATGTAATTCCGCCGAATGGGCAGTCAATTCGGAGAGAATAACCCTCGAAATTCATGTTTAGCTTTCATACAATTAAGTTTGAATTTCTACCAACGGCGCAGCAGCGTGATCGGTAAAGTAACTGTTTACAATGCCACGGAATATATTTATTAATAAATATATAAATTATGTAAACATTTATATTTTTTATAAATGTAGTTACTATATATATATATATATATATATATAATAATAAGTAATATGTATAGAAATATATTATAATAAATTTTTACTAATATTTTACATAAAAATTAGTTACAAATATTTTTTGTAATATGAAGTACAATATAATATAAATAAGTATTATATACAATATTATAATAATACATAAAATATATTATAATAATTACTTATAAAATTATTTTATAATTAATATAATAAATGTCTTGTATTACATATTATTGATATAATTATTTTATAATTATAAAAAATTTTAATGCCTTTTTAAATAAATTTATCTAATTGTAAAAATAATTAAATGAATTTAAAATAAAATAAAAACGATCACGTGATTCGAACTGAGGTCTGTCGCATAGTAAATAGTTACTTTACCAACTAAGTTGCTGCGCTGTTGGTAGATATTCAAACTTAAATATATAAAAGCTAGGCTTGAATTTCGAAGGTTATTTTCTCCGAATTGACTGCAATTCGGCAGAATTACATTGAGGGTGAACACCCTAAGGGATTACTACTATTGTACAAAGTCTCGTCCCGAAATGGATTTTCTTAGTCGTGGCCTCCCCATGTAAGAGGCAAGCCATCTTACATGTGTTGTATGAATTAAACCATCCTGTGCTGCTTTGATTGGGACAAGATTTAAACGATTCTTGTTAGGCTTCGCAGTGGATGCACTCGATCTCAACGGTGTGTGGTGGATCTCACAGTTTATCTTCTTTCTCCGAATTGCAATGTGATCCCCGACCATATCTTGGCTTGTATTGGTAGTTATGAAAACCAGCTACTATTAAGACCTGCTACAATTCTTCATTGTTTAAAAACGCAATGGTTCATGGACTTGATCTAGATGTTTCGGTCGATCAAGTGGAATAAGAAATAACATCAACAGATATACATGTACCTTAGTGGATCATTTATGTATATCTTTACCAAATGAATATGCTAATGTTTAACTTTCGGCAGGCAATGACTTACTAACTGAAACTTCAATGCATTGCAGCAATTCAATAAATTGAATAAAACAGAGGTTCATATAAACTCTAAGACATAACTATCATTCAAATGTGGCTTTGTCATGTTGGCTGCACCAATGCTTTGCAGATGAATTCTTGAACTATATGTGAGCAGTTGTAACCATTTGAGACAAGGTATGCAATTGGAATTAAGAAAGCGGGATGGTCAAACAGCCGAATCACTCGACATTTGCGACAGAGGGATGCCCCCATTCTAAGATGCAAACAAGAATTGATGAACAGTGGCCGTACACAGCGTCAAGGAGTTAGCTGTCAATACAGAATGACGACGAAACATGAGGGCAGACTGATTACACTATCAAAGCTTACAATGTCTCATGCTTCCTTTTTTAAAGCTTCGACGTGTAACCAGAACACAACTGACTGCATTGATGAAGGAATTCAGAAAACAATTGTGAAGTCATAGAGGCTATTAAGTCGACTGCCACTCAGTATTAGATTATAAAGATGCCAGACACATTTGGCATGGAATCCCATGGATAATTGTAGAAATTTATTCAGAAATAGGTTACGCTTTGAATTGAGCCAAGATGACAATCGAAAACTTTTTGGGCGATTCTCAGGTATATAAATTATTTCTAAAATGGCTTCGAATTCGTCTACTTAACTCTGAATGTTTCAATGCATATTTATAGAATAAATATTTTTCAAAGCTTAATTGCATAAAAATAATACAGTTTATATTTATTCCGGATTGTTTTGAAAATGATGTGAATCATATGTATTTTCTAAAAAATATATCCAGTCACAAGATGTAATGGATATCGAATGTTTCTTAACGTCAAACTCGGAAGCCACATGAGTATTTTGCACACTAGACCACGTTTGTTTGAACGGCTGTCAAGTGGCAAAAACGATACTTTAGAAAGAGAGCTGATATTCTTCTCTCTAAACTTCTACACTACCCATTTTTAGGACTTAGAGCCGTCAGAGCCTAATCCTTTATATGCGACTTGTCTTTAGTAACAACAAAAATCGAAACCATGACTCGTTTGAAAAACGTAGGCAGTGATTTCATGACAATGCATTCCACTAACGTGCTTGCCTGCGCTACTAAGTAATAAGGAAAAAATTAGACTGAAAACAATCTTAAACTTTTCTAAACTTAGTTGAATAATGCAAGCAAATTTTAAAATAAACTCCAGGTTTTCTAGAATAGATCATATTTTATTTATTACTGCATTTAAATATCATTAACTGTCACTGACAATTAATTATCGTTCATTACTAAATTATCGCCGAATAATCCGACACGACGAGGAAAATTATCATGTTTCGAAGTATTGTCAAACTGTAGAGGAACGCCTAAGCTCTTGATTATTAAATTTTGCTTACATATACATATAAATCAAGTTTAATTATTTACGTTTTAAATGGAAAAATAGCAATTATATAAATAGATTTCTTGATCGTTAGCATACTTTTTAATCTCTCAAAAGATATTGGAATTCATATCTGT
This sequence comes from Trichonephila clavata, assembly GCA_019973975.1. Lineage (NCBI taxonomy): Eukaryota > Metazoa > Arthropoda > Arachnida > Araneae > Nephilidae > Trichonephila > Trichonephila clavata. The sequence goes on along the minus strand of BMAO01011041.1, from coordinate 27,982 downwards.
TTTACCATTTATTATTATATTTTGTTTTACTTTCATAGTACACAACATTTGACTTTCAGATGATTTTTAGGCTTAAATATTACGATATGCTTTGTATAATCGAGTGGATTTTTTCCGATCATTTACCAGACATCTATGTAAACTAAGCAGTCTTAATGATAATATCAAGATTTGTTTCTATTTCTTTGGAAAATACTCCCATTTGTGTTTATGGTTTGGAACTCGTGGCTGGCATTGTCGAGTCATGAGTTCCACATCGGGACCATTGTGTAAAAAGGACAATGCACGTTACATTTGTTAACACTAAACGTTTCTGCTTAGAGTTGCATTGCAGAGTGGAGTGCCATCTGAGTGATCTCTCGCATCACTTGAAAGTGATTCAAAATTACGAAATTATCTTAGACTGAAGAAAGGCTGAGTGATCACGTTCTTTCTAGCTTCAGCTGACTCACTTCTTCAGTGAGATCACATCCAATCCATTTTTGAGTGTGTGATGATAGGATATTTATTTCTGTGCTGTAAATATTTCCTCAACAATACGTTTTCTCATATATATGTTTGCGTTTATATGAATATATAGTATATGTATAAATAACTATGATGTTTGTGTCTAAATATGCATGGTGAAGAATTCACTCCACATAAATTAACACCTTTTTTTATTATAGCGTTTGTTAGGATATGAACACTTCCGGTGTGCATCTGGAACAATTTTTTTTCTTTATTCTCGTTGTATTTTTAACCTATCACTTCTCGCGCAGGGTATATTATACCCTACGTCTCACTAGTTTCAATCGTCTTTCTAAACCTTTTTTAGAAAATGGATGGTTCTGGATAGTTAATGGATTCTCTCATCCAATTAATTATTACATTTTCTTTTATTATGTCAAGTTTTGCATCAACATTCGAGAATTCTCCCATTTTTTATGTGCATAGCTTACAATGGCGTCCAAAAGTTAAGCATAAATCGTAAAATGCGAAAAACATGGAGTAAATATTCGTAAAATTATTCCAAATTTCTTGCAGATACTAATTGGGTGAAGAAGAAACAGTGGGTTTATGCAAAACGTTTTAGTCGACTACGTCCTGCGTGAAACACCGGCGAGTGTCCGAACGCGGAGAAACCAATTAACGCAGCATAGGCAGTTCAGACAAGTTTCGTGCAACTGCTGTGCGAAGGAACGTTGTTAACCATCAAACAAGGTGAATGATGGCACAAAGACGCCAATTGGACATGTTCACGAAAGGAAAGAATCGTTGGAATCCTCAAGATCACAAACAGAAGTGCCTCAAATTCTGAATGTGGACCAGTCTGGGATCAGAAGACTGTGGCAGAGGTTTTAAAGAAAGGGAGATGTTACCCGACAATCAGTATCAGGTCGACCAAGAGTCAAAACCCCTCGCCAAGACCGATATCTGGTAATAAGTGCGGGACATCAGAGGGGCAGTACTGCCAGAGCACTGGGTTCGGCGCTCACAGTCTCCACAGGAATACAAATTTCGAGACAAACTGTTTACAGGAGACTCAATCATGCTGGCCTGTATGCCCGAAGACCAGCAGTTTGAATTCCCCTCACGTCTGCGCATAAACGCGCTCGTTTGAACTGGGGTTTGAAATATCAACATTGGAGTGTGGGAGAGTGGGCCAATGCGATGTTCAGTGACGAGTCACGGATTTGTCTGAGTAGTGATTGTCGGCGGGTAACGATATGGAGAGAACGTGGAACACGTTTTGAACCAAGAAACATAACGGAAAGACGTCATTTTCCATCAAGGGGAGTAATAGTATGGGCACGCATTATGATGGACGGCCGCACAGACCTCCATTTCTTTGACACGGGGTCTGTCGGTCCTGACTTCATATTCATGGATGATAATGCACCATGTCACCGAGCGGTACAGATTGATGACTTCTTTGAAACGGAAAACATCCAGCGTAAGTCGTGGCCTGCGAACTCTCCTGATTTAAATCCTATCGAGCATGTATGGGATATGCTCGGGAGACAAATTGCAGCCCTTTCGCACCCACCAAGCTCCGTTAAAGAACTGAAGAGAGCTCTCCAAGAAGCTTGGAACCGTTTGAGCCCACAACTCTTTTATCATCTCATAGCAAGTATGGTAAGTATGTGCAGCGCACCTGGCTGTCAGAGGTGACCACACGCCTTTATAAACTGCAGCAGCAGTATTTTATTTAATGCTTTCTTTCATTTTTTCTTTAAATTGTGAATCCTTGCTATGCTCAGTTTTCTTTCAAACTGCTACTTTGGATAGTAAAATTAATTATTATCATTCTTTTGAATTGCTTTCTTATTTTATAACCATTTTACACTCGCATATCACGTTTCCCGACATTCTGATGTACAGTTCTTTCTGTATTCACATAATTATCAATTATGCTTAACTTTTGGACACCAGTGTATGTCGTGACACGACATCAGTAGTGTACACAAAAATGGGGGAAAGGGCTCAGTCATCCTCCCTGCCACCATACACAGAAGATTTTTAATTCTTAGTGTAAAGATTACGCCTTGGCCTTTGATCCTGTTTTAACCCGGCACTACTTGCTTAGGGGGTGTCATATCTACCATCTAACTTTTTTTAACGCTCCTTCTAAACCTTATTAGTTTCTTTTGTAGCTGACTTTAAGTTCAAATCCTTTGAGGGTGTTAGTTTGTAGGTGAATTTTAAATATATACTTCTGGATACCTCCTCTTCGAGTATGTCATACCCTGCGCGTTAATCGCCATTATAGTTCTGAATGCACGTGAGCACGTTTTAAATCTTCCTTGTACTATTTCGTATTATTGTAGTTATGATGAAAAAATGCGATATTTGAATAATTTAAATGATACAGAATTTAATAGATATAGTACAACAGTATTTTCGGATGAAGGAATTCTCTTCGCGGTTATGATGAGGAAGAATCAAATGATGAGGAGTATAACAGCAAGTATGATTCCTCCACTGAAATCGATCGAGATTTAGAAGAGGGAGATACTGTGGAAAATAAAAGTTGTATATATAGACACAAAAACATTTGGGAAGAACGTAATTTTAATGGAGACAATTGGGTACAAACCGTATCCACTTTTAGATGAATTTTTGAAAAAAAAAACTTTTGCTGGAACAATACGAGAAAATGAAAAAAAGAAAAATCCAAAGTCTTAGAATTTAAAGAATAGAGAAGTGCTTACTTCTATTTGTTTAGTTCTAAAAAGATACAATTTTTAAAAAAATTAAGATCCAGTGAAAATATCGCATTTACTCACGACGAGATTAAAGGTGTGTATAAACAATGTACTGAATGTCCTTATAAAAAACAAAAAAAATATATACGTGTGAAAAATATAATAAACATATTGTATATAGTTCCTACTTTTTTTCCTCTTTAACGTTTGTATGCAAATTTTACGTTAAAAACAGAATGTAAACACCCTTGGGTATGCGATACCCTACGCGAGATCTTTTGGTCGTTTTTTTCATGCCAGTGATCCCGGGTTAAATAAAATATGAACTTTGTTTTCAAAGACAAAAAAAAAAACTTCCATTTAATCAAGTCGGGTTTCTTGTCACTGTTGTCTTCACCAATAAATTGTCAGTGGAAAAGAAGCTTTAGAAAAGTGAGAAAGGACGTCTTTTGACGTATAGTAGACGATTGTTTAGATGGAATGTATTAAATTCCACGAGTCAGATTCGAATATCTAAGGAAAAGCACTCGGGCAAGGAAATAATAGAAGATATTGCCTTTAGATTATTTGGTAATATCTCCAGGTGAAATACTGAGAGATAGTAGATAAATAGTTTTTATTCTTTCGTAATCGATAAAGGGCCCGAGAAAAAATTATTTAAAACCTGAACCACCAGATTTTCTACATGAATAAATATATCTTTTTCTTTCACTTTCGGCTTTTAAGAGAAGTTCTTTCAATGAATTCTGGAAGATGTTTAACCACTAAGAAAAGACACAAGTCCATTCCAAAAATATTCAGGATAAAAATTTCAATTGTCATCTTCCTCAATTTACAATGCTGTTTAAATTTAAAGTTACTAACAATTTTTTTTATTAAACAAAAATATCTATAACAATGTTTTTCATAAGGGTGATGTAATATAGTGTAATTTAGGAAACGATTTTAATTTATATGTTTAGCGTTTGTTTAATAGTGAAGATCGCAATTTTCTATTAATAAAATAAAACTGGAAGTGGAATCTGAAGTTTAAAGTGGAAGTCTTTTTAAACTACCAAATTTATGTGTGGAATTCCGATTTTTAAACGCTTCCCTTACAAATTTTTTTGGAAAAAATTGCAAAAAATCATCACATTTTTTAAAAATTTATTATTAAATACAAGGAAATATGAAACAAAAAAAATGTAGGTTTTAAGTTGAATTTTTTTTTATTTTTTACAGGTGTAAAAGCATTTAGTTTTAACAAAAGTTTACTATCCCGAGTTATCTCGGGAAAATGGAATAATGTCAAATATTAGTTTTGTATGATAGTTTTTGAAAGAAGGGACAACACAAAGTGATACCTGACATTCTGCACACTGATACCTTGTCTATTTTCTTACTGGCTTACCTCTACAATCTCTTTTACGGAAACATAGAGTAAGTACACTGTGTTAATAAGGGTATACAATCGTGTTCAAATAAGGTTACATATAAAAAAAATCCCTTCCACTATTTTCAATGTTCACCTCTTCATATTCACTATCCAAAAAATCATCGCTTTCGCTATCTTGCATTATCACCATTATTTTAATTTTTTTCAGCGCTACACTATATTTCTTTATACATTAATAATCCACATGCCAAAGTATACTATATAATAGGGAAAACACGAGACCAGTCCAGCTAAAAGAACCGTGAAACAAACAATCCTTGGCAAACTATCAATCAGAGCTGAATATTTCCTTCCATTTAATACAAGCCGAGTAAAACCGTGATAAAACAAATCGTACTGACAAATTTTGCTTCGCCCGAGTTTTCTCGGAATAGTAATTAACTGCAATATAAACAAACCCGAGATAACTCGGGATAACCAGGCCAGTGGTTAAGGGAAACAAAACCAGCGGCAGGGATTTCAGTTAAAATAACTACACGGACTCGTTTAAACAATGAACTATAAGAGAGAGCCTTTGGTTGGCTATAAGCTGAACAGGCATAGGTGGAAATCGGTCGTTGGCTACAAATGTCCCGTATAGTGGTCTCTAGGTTAAGACAATATTTTAAAACTTTGAGTTGGATCACTAGGAAGACAGAGAAAGGTTAATCTCAAAAAGATGTATTCTCCCTTATGTATTCAAAAAGATCTCCCTTAGATGTATGACTGCTAAGCAGCTGTCTCAATACCTTGATATTGCGTGTGGAACAATGGTATTGACACGAACTTAATATAAACTGTTACCTGAAAGAGGCTTGTATGCCCAAAAACCTGTGTTGTGTGTTCCACTTACGCAGTTTCAGAATAGAATCGATCGATCATTAGGCCCTGAAAACACCTTTTAGATAGAAAAAGATCAGGGCCTCTTCCTCTTCAGTGACGAATCACGATTCAGCACTCAAAAGATTCTCGAAGTGAATACACGTGCTATTTTTAATAAAATTAATTAAGAGTAACTTCAGAATATAATACAGATATTTTTTATTTATTAGAAAATCAGTTATTTTCCCGTCAATTTCACGTATTAATGACTACTTTTCTTCGAAGTAATTTTAAGGGAAATGCACAACCATATCTTCTATTTGTATTGTTTTCACGTATGCGCGTTTTGAATTATATTTAAATATATAATAATGTGTCGCTAATATAATAATTCGTTTTAAATATTCCTTAAACATTTCAATTCAATTTCCTTTTAATGTCTCACTTAACCCATTTAGAACCATGGTTACATACACTGACGGGAAAACAAATCCCAACACCAATAAAAATTATTATAAAGTACCGAAATTTGGACAAAATGCAATTGTCTAGTTAATACGTTTAATTGACTAAATTTTCAAGATCATAGGTTAATTTAACTCAAAGAAGTTCATTTCAAATGTGAAACACTGTTACATTAATAGCCGGTGTAACCTCAAGCAACCTGCAAGAGTGCATGCTTTGTGTCATGCATATACCGAATGTCACTTTGTAGTATGGAGTTCCATGCTTGTTGTAGTTGCTGCATATATACTGAGACGGTCAGTGCTTGCTGTGGATAATGATGGAGTTTTCATTCAAAGATATCCCATACGTGCTAAATAGCAGATAGATCTGGTGATCTCGCAGGCCAAGATAGCATGTCAACAATCTTTGCAACACTTTGCGTTACAAAAGTTCTGTGAAAGCGATCGTTATCCTATTGGAACCCCTTTCCCTTGAATTCTGTTCATAAATGGCAGTCCTATAGGTTGAATTACTAGAGTGACGCACAAATTTGCAGTCAGTGTGTTTGGGATAGCCACGAGAGTACTCCTGCTGTCATAAGAAATTGCTCAGCAGACCATGACTCCAGGTGTAGGGCTAGTGTGTCTAGAATACAGACAGTTTAGTTGCAGGGCTTCCCTGCTTCCATCTGACCAACTCGTTGGCCATCATTGGCACCAAGGCAGAACATGCTTTCATCGTAAAGCACAACAGATCTCCACTCCATCCTAAAATTAGCTCAGGCTTGACACCCCTGGCGTCGCAAACGGTAATAGCTTGGAATCAGTGGAATACACACTACAGGGTGCTTGGCTTGCTACTGTCCTTGAAATAATAGATTTCTATCAATTCATTGTGTCACTGTAGCACCAAATGTATCTCAAATTTCTGCTGCAGTCGCAGTATGATGCGACACAGCCATACGCCGAATACGGCAATCTTCCCTCTCAGTAGCGCTAAACGGCTGTCTGGAAACCAGTCTTCTTGAGGCAGTACCATCCCTTCACCGTTGCTCCTAACAATCATGCCCAGTAGATGCATTCCGGCCAAGTCTTCCTGTAATATCGCGGAAAGAAAATCCACTTTCTCGTACTTCTATTACCCGAACTCGTTCAAACTGGGTGAGCTGTTGATAATGGTTTCTTCGTCTTCTTAAAGGCATTCTTGGCTAACATCAACTCAATGCGTTAGATTTTACAGACAAGTAACGCTCACGAACTTTACAGAACGCTTTTAAAGTAACCCTGATTTGCAAGTTCTGAGTGGCGTTACTGGTGCCACACTTAAGCACGAAGCACCAAATTTGAATTAATGTCATCTTCCAGATGTATATGCACGCTTACCAAATTTCGTTTTTTAACATAAGTATTTCTCAGTGTTGGGGTTTCTTTTCCCGTCAATGTAAATCTGATCCATTCAGGGAAGATGATGTCATATATTAGACTATGTGTTTCCCCGTTCTGAGGACCGTGATTAAACCTAAGTCATTTGGATTTGGAAGTATAAGACTTGGAATGATTATAAACTATAATTTTCACTTTATTTTATTACAGTGATGGTTTTATATGAATTTTTAAATGGAATTAGGCTTAACAGGAAAACTCGCCTGATCCTAAACGGGTTAAAACGGACGGCACTGTGAAGAGAGAGAAAGATTTTTAAAAAAATATTTCACCTTTGCGCTAGCTATTTTTATTTAAGTCGCATAGCTACTAAGCATGTTTAATTGTAAATGGAAATATTTGGAAATAGATTCATATTTTTTCAAGCCATTTTTACTATTTTGAAAATTATTGATATGTTTATCGTATTAAATACTATTGTATTGATTTCATGAGTAGAGAAATAAGTGCAATGTAAAAGAAGAATTTCTCAACTTATTAATCATGTTTAATCCACTTTTAATAAAGGTATTTTATTCGTAATAAGAAAGTCATTTTTCCAGTATATAAATTATACCTAAAATAATAAAGTATCTCATATTGAAAGAAAAATTAAATATTAATTTAAAAACTAGTTATGAAATATTTCTCTAGTCTTATAATTTAAATTTTAAGACTTTCCTAGATTACTAAATGGCATGAGTAAAATTTTTATATTGCTTCCAGAAAGTTTTTAGGAATATCTTCGAACTAATGATTGCATTTGAATGAAGAGGAAACCTAGGTCCTTTTATATTTTATTCTCTTAATCCAGTAAAAAACAACGATTAGAAATGGAAATGTGTGTTCAAGAATTTAATTAACTTCTAGAACAGACATTATGTTAAGTTAATATCGTAATTTAATTTCTTTTTAGCTGTCAATAATATGAATTTTAGTCATTTGTGATGAGGGTTTCAAAAATACATGTAAAACAAAAAGAAGATAATAATTTATTTCAGCAACTTTATGAACCGATGAGATAGTGAATATATTTTTTAAGAAACATGAATGTTGGGGAAAAAAAGTTTTTTTATTTTTTATTATAGAAACTTCAAACGCGGAAATAAAATTTGAAGAACAATAAATTGAAATAATATCTATATATAATTATACTATCTTTTATTAAATTAATGATAGTCATAAATATATTCTATATATGACTGACTCCAAAATGACATAATTTTTATTCGTTAATGCAAATAACATTTACCCCTGTTTAAAAAAAAAATTTAAGTTCTTTCAAAACATCTGACGCAAGAATTGTGAAATTTCGCATGGTGTGTTCGGAAGAAGAAAAAACAAATATTTTCTTCAATGAAAAGAGAACGTTTTAAAACCTAAAATGGATTGTGTTAACTTGTCTAAAATCATCCCTTTGCTTTGTAAGAGTCAAGCTATGCAGAATGCAATTTTTTTATCAAGATGAAAAAGCCTTGCGTCTTGAAAAAAGATCTTAGACTACGCCGTAAATAAATTTCATTGTCTTGCGGATTTGGAAACTGGGAAATTCAATAAAAGTAAAACGGTGGAAAAAATTTTCTGAAAGAAATTATTTCCTTTCCTTCTGTATTCTTTATTCAATATGTGTTGCAGATTGAAAGCATTTCTTCATAGCCAAAGTTCTAAATTGGCTTTTGGAAGTTCTGAAGAAGGAATTCAGAATTCGTCGAAAAAAGAATTTAAGGATTTGACTATGTTTAATACAAATGGATATATTATCAAACAAATTTCCCCTTTAGAGCTGATCTCTACAAAAATTAGAATTTATATAAAAAGTAATTTTTCAGAGAAAGTAATGAGAAACATTTTTTTTTTACATTTAATAATATTAAATGTATTAATTTTTTTCTTTCTTTCCTTGTTACAAAATGTAAAATAATACTAAAATGTTCTGCACAACCACCATACATGAATAAATAAGTAAACTGCATTTGAATAACATGAAAATAAAATATTAAATTTACAAAAATGTGAATAAATACAGCATTTACCAAATGTTACTCAACTTTATAAAAAACTGCGGCTTTTTATATGAAAAAGTCTGAAAGAAAGCTTCTACATAATCGCACAACTTTGTATATTGTAAGTAGTTTATCCTTAACATTAGTATTAAACTGCCGTTTCAATACTATAAAATATAAATACGATTTATTTTAAATTAGGTTAGTTTGAGTTGGAGTTTTATGCATGCATGAGTTGCATGATTAATTTCTGTACTAATTAATTAAGTTCATGATGTATACTGAAATATGTAACGTGTGTTGTATTCCATGCAGTAGTTTGAGCTTACAAATTTGTTTCCCAGTATGATTATGACAACCCTAGTAGACAGTGACCCTAGCAGACCATACACCCCTGCAACATCTCCATCTCGGGAGGGGGAGGAATATAGGGGGCCCAAAGCCTGACTGAGCCCTTTGTAACATCCGGTTTGGGGTCGAAAATCTGATTTTGCAGGGGGGGGGGCAAAAATTATTTTTGTTACATCCGTGTAATCATCAATGTTACTTCTTATATCAGCCGACAAATTTGGTGGAACATGATATCGCCAAAGAAACATCTAGAAGTCTTTAAGATCGATCCTTCAAGAAATTTGCATGGGACTAGATTTAAGAACTTTGAGACAAAATTCGAGTAAGAAGAGAGTTCATTCGTATGTGCTATGTGAGAGACTATCTGTCTGAGTTCCTGGTAGTAGAACAGTTTAGAAATTCTTTTCCGGAACATTGCAAAGCTTGTTTATAACGAGTGCAGTCTTAAATAGTCTTCTATAATATTTATTTATATATACATATATCGATTTATTTCTTTCATGTAGACATCTGTTTGTCCATTAATAATTCTTTCACTATTCAGTAATTGGAGTTCATTGGCTGATTTACACACCCATGAAAATTTGTAACAATACTCTTTCTTGCCTACTTTCAAGTAAAGTGCAAACTGGAAAGCAGAATCCCATTTATGAGCACTCGTTTTTGAAATACAATAAAAAGTATTTATCTAATGAAAGATTCAAAGTTTCTAAGACTTATGAATTAATTGATAAAGCTCATGTTGCCTTTACAAAATTTTATTTATTTCGATACAAATCAATTTAAAATTGCTAGAAGACCTTTTTCGAAATAATCTTTTACTCGATTTGTCTATACTATGTATTTCAAAATTTATTTTTTGAATTTAAATGTGGAAGAGTTTAAGCCTATTTGTGTATGTATATATGTAAAGATAAATATATTTAAGTTATTTTACTTCAATGTATGTCTTAAAGAAAAATGAGAGCAGACTGGGATGAATTCTGTTTGACACAACAGGAAGTTATTCGAAAAGTTTCCAGATGAACACCGAAAAAAATCCCTTGAGAATTACAATGAGTAAATTTATTTTAAATATTTTTTAACGTTTCTGCTTCTTATCTGGCGACAAACATTAAAAAAAGAAGAGAGATAGGTAGGAAAAGTATTTTTTTTTTCTTTCCAGTAATCATTTTTTTCCCAGAACGTTTTTATCTGCAAGGCTGAAAAAGGAGTATGTGATTACCGAATTTTTAAAAATGTAGTATAACTTAACTATATAGAAATAAATAATTTCATAATAAAAATAAATTTTTTGTGACTTTTTAATTAATATTTTTTTACTTCTGAGAATATAAAGTTTCCTTTTTAAAACAATTTTTAAAATAATTTTTTAGGTGAAGTAACATAACATTAAAGAGGTCATTTTTGCTACAAAAGGACATACTAATATAGAGGACATACTTCATACTAATATAGATGTTTTTCAGTCTGCTTAAGATATGTAATGATTAAAAGCTGAAGTTTTAGAAAAAAAAAATCGTTTTTTCCCGTTTGACCCAATTAATTTGAGCAATATAGTACCTGTAATTCTCGCTGAAGACAGTAATTCTTGCTGATTTCTAAAAGAAACGTTTGCCATCACATGATGAAATGTAGAAATCAGAAAAATGAAGTACCATTCATGTATGAGCCATGTCACGAGATTAAAAATTACGTTTCAAAATAACGTAATTTGGTGCAATTGATCAATGTATGTAAACTTAACACGTTTGGGCATTAACTCCGTTAGTATATTGCACTTCTTGATTTTATGATCGAGGAACCACACTTGTATAGCAATTTAAATGATCTGTTCTGTTGTCGTGTAATTCATCTTAACTTAGCGATTCTTGAGAATACGCCACAAGTTCTCAATAGGATTTAGGTCTGGTGAATTATCAGGTCAAACAAGCACTTGTTTTTTAGTTTTCCTCAAAAAGTCTGGACTGATATAGGATTGTGGCAAAGAACCAAGTTAAAAAATTTTCCATTATTTTCCAAGTTAGAAATTATTTCGTCCTCTCTCGAGCTGGTTACCTTACGACCAACTTCAGGAACCTTTTGCGTACAAATGAGGCATTCACTAGGTATGTGACTACCTTCGGAGCACTTTTTTTGAAATATACAAATTTTCAACTGAATAAACTGTTTTTTATTTGAAATGGGGCATAAAACTAGGAATTCAAGTACAATTTCCACAAAATTAAAAGTAATTTTGGATATATTGGGAATTTTGAGTGAAGTTTTAGTGAAAAATTGCAGTTGCGGTAAGGTTTGTATTGAAAATTATAATTAATATATTCAAACAATATTTATACGGCACATGAACTATATTATTGTCTGTGCTTAGAGCTATAAAATTTGTGAAACTTTTGAAAAGTTTTTGAAGTATAGCATTTTTTATGCAAGAACTCAATTTTTTACAAAAAACTAAAGTTATTTTCTCACAAAAGTTCAATAAAATACATAAATATATACACATAAATTAGATTATAGTCTAAACTGGAGATAAACCTAAATAAAACATTTTCTGAAAATTTCAATTCAATATCTTAAAAAGAAATCCTGTAGTGAACTTTACCATGAAGCAAAAAATTGAAAAACACAGTTTTTCAGAAAATGCATTTAAAGATTTTAATGTGGTATAAAAAAATTTCTACTAATTGTACATTCTTTAAACTCACCATATTTATGGGTGAAGATCTCTTTAGCTTTATGTTTAACTAAATCGGCCTTTTCTTAAAACTTTTGCTGTTTTCTGGAGAGTTTTATAGACTACAACAATTGTCCTTTTTAGTGAAAGTTTGATGAAAAATTGCATTTACGGAAAATTCTAATGAATGTATTCAAATAATATTTATACAGTACGTGAATAACATCTTTATATGTGTTAGGAGTTAAAAGATTTGTAATACTTTAAAAAGTTTTTTAATTATGCCAAATTTTATGCAAAAACCCTATTTTTTAAAAAATTAATGATATTTCTTTCAGAAAAAAGCAATAAAGTACATAAATATATACACAGAGATTAGATTTTGATTCAAAGCAGAGATATAACTAAATAAAAGATGTTCTGAAAAATTCAATTCAATATCTTAAAAATATTTTGAGTAGGAACGTACTTCCGGTTTTGTAAACTCCATTTCTGGTTTACTGATTATGCTATAACTTTGCTTCTAAATATCGTAGAAATAAAACTAGAGTGTTTTTGGAATCTTAAATGTATGGGCTATAAAATAAAAGCATAAAATCAATTTCGAAAAATTTCTCCAAAACGACGAATTTTGGGTAGTCACATACCTTAACACTATATTCTAAGAAATCCTTTCAAAGGTCCTTGAATTTATTTTGCAATTTTTTATTATAATATAATCAGTTCTTCGTGTAGTTTTCCGCTTGGGCTCGCATTTTCCTTTTCTTTTTATGGAGGATCTTCCAAAATCTTGAAATATTCTTCAAATTATTGAAACATTTGATTTACCAACACGAACTGTCGTGGCTGTATCTCTCACAGTCATCGAAGTGTGTTTATTAAGAACGATTTTTTCAGAACGCTTCCTCGGAGTAATATCCATCTTTGAACAAGCAAAAGTAATACGTGTTACTCGGAACGGAAAATTATAACTCCCAGCCGCCGCACTGAAATGTCCACAACTGAGCTATTGATACACTAAACCCAGTCAAACGAGTAAACTATAGTCAAAGTCGATCCATTACACTACCTCTAGGTAGATTTAACCGATTTGTGGCAGTTCGGGACATCACTGGTAATCACATACCAAATCAGACAAGCAAAATATGTTTGTCCCAATAAATTCAAGCCGTATATTATTTAATTACTTAGCAATTGAATACCTGAGTTGATCTGCACCAATTATAATGTTCATGATCATTACCTCTCATACATCATTTCTTAAGCAAATTTTACCCAAATTAACTTTTAAAGAGAGATCCCCCCCCCCCTCAAAATCATCTTCGATAAAAAGTAGATAAAGAGGTATAATTTATATCCAAGTCTATCAATCAATCGTTTGTTTCAGAGAGAAATGACAGAGTCCACTTACATTCGTACAAAAAGCAGTTTGCTAAAAACATCAATCTGAACATGACAGGGAACTGCGGTTACCTAGTGGTCAAGATAACTGAACCGGGACCAGCGTATCAAGAGTTCAAACTTAGCATCACTGAAGACTGACCGTTAGAGGGTCTGATGCCTGTTGAATCTGTGGGGGCTCAAACGTCCTCCCATTGGTGAGGAGTGTAAGTTAGGAGAGGGAAGTGCCATTTCAAGTGTCGACCATGTCGCTTGACCATAATTCAAAATTATGAAGTCCGCCGCCAAAAGCACTCACGTAGCTGAATAAGGCGATGTTAATATTCATTCACTCATTCCCCCTGAGAGTGACATTAGTTTTCATTCTCGTCGGGGAAAAACTGTAGAAACTTCCAAAATCTCTGAATTATCAAATTTTCCACTAAGCGTAAAATTACAATTTATGTAAACGTTTTAGAAATCTATCAAAACACATTACTTTAAAATTTCGAATGGTTTATTATGATTTTTCAATTCCCTTTTACGAATATACTCTAGTAAAACTTATAGAATTTGTATTTTATATATTTTGAACAACAGGTAGTACAATATCAACCTTCAGTTTGGGAAAAGCTGTTGTTAATTGTTAGTTTCTCCAGAACTACTGGACTGAGACCGTTCAAGCATATGGGGATTTTACCTTTATTTTTGGGCTTACTGTATTAAAGCAAACAAGTTAGTCTGTTTACATTGACAATGATTTTTCATTCTAGTTTAGATGATTCTTTGAGATAATGAACCGTTGGCCGGCTTGAAGCTAGCCAGTCTCGAGTGGAGATAGCGTGATAGTTGCAAGTAGACCGAAAGTTGTCTCTAGGCTGTAGAATCAATTAAAAAAATGGTAATGGTCATCTGGAAGGTCAGCCAGGGTCGGTCCTGCCATCGACATCTGCATATGATCTATACTGGACATTAAGTGCGTGATGACATAGACGGATTATGACTCCTCAGTTTTTTCGTGACCTTGATGCTGTGTCTGAAGGAAGAATTTCCAGGCGAACAGTCTGCAGCCGTCTTGCACTGACTGGCCTTTACACCCGGCGTCTCGTCTGGGGCATCCCTTTGACTACATCCAACAGGATAGACCGTATATTGTGGAGTTCAAAACAACAGTCGTGGACACCACAAGAATGTGGTCGTGTTCTTTTCAGTCGTAAGTCTAAATGTACCAGACAAAAGTGATTCTGATGAAGAGAAGAAGAAATTTGGAGAGAAAAGGGAGCTCGCTTTCATCCCTCTAGGCATTACAATACCGGTATCCTGGGATACCGAATACCGGTATTTTGAGCCATTTGCACAATTTTGTAACACTGGTATTCCCAAGTTTGAATACAGGTTTTTCGGTATTTATTAAATTTTTTAAAAATTATCATCACTATATGCTCAGGGATCGTCAACTTAGCAAAATAGTTTACTTTTCTGTTTTTATGTCTCCTTAACGGGTGAAATTAATTAGACCAGGGATGTAAACTTGCATCGTACAATCAAGAGAAGTGATAAAATATGTGACTCGGTAGCTATGGCTATCGGTAGAATACGGTGGTATCTACGCTTCTGTAACAAACCAAAATGCAATACAGAAATCAGCTATTTTCAAAACCATCCGACGAAAAATCGATTTATTTGAAGACGATGGATTTAGAGGTAATTACTTGGAAAAAGCACATCGCGAATTTCTAACAGTATTACAAACTAGCGTAGATGCCTAAAGAGCGTTTTCGACGGCTTTTAATTTTTTGCGCAAAATTACGTTCCAGGCTTAATGGCAGTACAATTGATGTATTTTTTTTTAAGATCACATTTCAAAAATCTGTAACAGTACTACAGACTGAAGAGTGATTTAAATAAGTAAAATGTTCCTTTACTTTTTGTGATTCTTTATATACTGTTATAATTCATAAGTTATAAATTATATTTTGTGTTATTTACACTCTCTAATGAAACTGGGAAATAAAACAAAGAAACACCTATGTTTTCTTTCTTTTTCTAATATTTCTGCTGCTGGTACTAAAATCGGTATCCTGGTATTAAGATCTAAAAAATACCGAATACCGGTATTGAACTTTTGGTCCGATGTTGCAATCCCTACATCTCTTCTACCTAACAAACTTTGACAGATTTGGTGTCAATGGAATCCTTATGAGTGGAGACATAATGTTGGGCAGCCGTATACCCCTGTATGTTTTCGATGAAGGTACTGTCAATTCTCAGCGCTTTAAGGATGAGATCCTAAAAGCCTATGTGAGGTTTTTCTGAGTGCTATGGGCCTGAACAACAATTTTATACACGATATTGCGTGGCCACTCAAAACTCATATTATTGATGAATCTCATAAATGAACGGCTATTTGCATTATAGATTGATCTTCTAGGTCTCCGGATCATAATTCTTTTGAATATGTTTGGGATGGTCTTGGAAAAGTTATTTCTCAGCGTAGCTCTCCTTCCAGGCTCACCAGGAATTAAAAGTCCCACTTTTGGAAAAATGTTCTGTGTTACCTCAAATACTTATTGATGCCCTCATAATTTGTACTGCAGCTCGTTATGAGACTTATATAGCAGTTCACAGTGATTGCACTCCATATTAGATAGACTTTTCCCGAGGTAAACGCTTTTTCTCTGATGCAGAATTTCACACTTTTTGATGCAACTTGTATCTTAATTCCCAATTAAAATCTTTTCCAAATTGTTATAATGCTATTCTCTTTCTTTCAATGTAATTCATGTCTGAGCTGAATTTCATAAGTTTTCACAGATTTTATATTTGTGACCTTAATTTTAAACATGAGTGCAATACTGAAGGAACAGTAGAAGTTTGTATCAAAACATGTCGAAAGCTTTAATAGCGAGATCGCAACGAATTTTTTGTTTAGTAAATTATATGTCATGCATCGCGCGCGCGAGCTTAAAGATTAAACTTTGCTTTAACTTGCATGTTGAACATTATCTAATAGTTCTGATAAATTTTATTTTTAACTATTGTTTTTATTTTATATAGTATTAAAAACAGAGCAAAAGCAACTTGTGGTACGTGCTTTGGCAGATGTTCAGTTTTCATATATGAGCTATACAGAATATTATTAACTGAGTGTTCATGGTTGAGAAAGCGTGTTCAGCAATACCGGGTCGTGGGTTTGAGTGTTGGTGCCACTGAAGCGCCACCGGACAAAGAGACGGATGCACGTTGAAACTATCGAGGTTCAAGGTTCTTTCTTTAGGGTTGTGCGGAAGTTTGGAGACTAAGCTGCTAATTCGGAAATCATTTCCGGCGTTTGACTTAGATTTAAAGTTATGAGATCCAACACAAAGTAGCCTTAGTGTATCTTGAAATTGTGGATAAATAAAAATAAAATAAAATTGATTCTGAGAGAATATTATCTAAAACTTTCATTTAAAAAGACTTTCATCTTAATTTACTTTGGTACTAATTCAAGAACTAATTTTAGTATTAATTTTGCTTGACTTTCAGTCACTATGTTTTTGTGTAAAAGCTAATTTCTCTCAAGCCAAAATGTTAATTATGGTTGTTCAAGCATAAGCCATTAGAATAATCGTTTCAGACATCTGGACGGTATACAAAGAGCACAATGCTTATACAAAGAAAAAGAATTAATTACTTCCCCATTGTGTTCAGGGAATTCAAGCTTTACATACTGAAAGCATTTAGGATGTTAATATATATATATATATATATAATAGAAATATCTTGAACAAATTGTTTTGTTTCGAACTATTTTAGTGTTTAAAAACTTAATTACAGGATTCATAAATTAGTTTTGAATGTACAGAAAATATGAATACAAAGCATTAACAATATTCTTACTCTTTTTAAGTTATTTTAAATTAGGATTTAACCGAAGAATTACTATCCCGAGCATTGAAATGCAGATATAATTTTGAAATATTATATTATATAAAGATAAATTATATTGAAATATGAAAATATATTTTACATTATGATAAATGCATTTTTTCAGGTAGAAAAACATCTATTTAAAATATATTTGCCAATTAATAAAAGTGGGTTAAGGAAAGTATATTAAACTTTTTCAAGCGTGCGCATACATCAAAAATAACAAATAAAAAGATTTTACGTTTTGGAGTGCTTTTTTTCTTCAAAATTTCTCTTAATTAAGAAGTGTTTTATATGTTATTATTATGAATAAAAAGATAAAATGACGGAAAATGAACTATTTATAAATAAGTCTATAGTGATTTCCACATAAAAAGAATAAAAATTTGGGATACAATAAAAATAAAAGCTATATTTTGATTTGCTACGAATTTTTTTCCTAATCTTTAAGTAATATTTTTTTTCGGTAACATATTTTTACTGTCAGTGAGAATAAATTTCGAAATTTTTGTTTCGTTTTTAAATAAAAAAATACCTGCTACACTTTAATATTTTTTAGTATCAAGACTCTAATTATAATAATATGTTTAAACCTACAGTGTTACAGTTCAGGTATTTTTTAGATTGCAAAAATGACCAAAAAAAAAAGGTTATTTACCTATTTTATTCTACAAATATCACGTGCTGAAAAATATTGAGTAAGAGATTAGATATTTAAAAAAAATATGACACACTGATAAGAATGTCAAGTATTTTGTTCCTCTGAAAAACAATTTTTTTCGGTAATAAAAAATTGTTATTAATGAAAAATGTGAATTTGAAACAGTAAGGGATTAAAAATATAAGAAAATTATGCTCTCTTTTACAAACGAAATGTCTCTTATTATGAAATGTATAAAAAGTAATAATAACTGTTATAGTAATAAAACTATTATTTTCATTAAAAATACAACTAGTAGTTGAATCAACGCAAACTTTACTTTATAAATTATACAAGCACCCTAAAATCTCCTTTTAATATTTTTAAAATTGTAATTGTAGTTGTTTTTACAAATGATTATTCATATTTGCATTTAGTTTTGGCGTAAAATATCTTCAAACTTCCATAAACAGATATTTTCATTTCTAAGCCTAATATTTTCGAGGACAATACCTTTATGTTTTAAAGTCATTTATTCGAGATATTATTCAAAGATTTAGAACAACAATTTTCAAATTGTGGAGCACGCCCCTTGGTGGGGGTGAGGTGATAACCCTACGTGGGAGGCGCAAGGTTATTAAAAAGTCTAAAATAAAAAAAATAAAAATTCAAAAAATTATTCATTAACAGAAAGAAAGGAAATAAAAATACATTCAGACTTTATAAAAAATTAAACTCTCGTTTACACTGATATAATAAGTGGCGTATTCTACACCACCGCATTGCAGGAGGTGCCAGGGACTCCAGGAGGCCCAAAGCTTGACTGATGCAAAGTATATATTTCGGTTTGAAACCCAAACCTGAGTTTGCAGGGGAGGGGGGCTAATATTCTCCGTTATGCCACTAGATATAATACACTTATAAATGCAGACAAGAAAAGTAACGTAATGTTAAGTGAATGAGTGAGTGAATATAAAGGTTTCACACACCATTCAGTTACTCTAGGGCTTTTGGTGTCGGACTTCGTAATTTTGAACCATGGTCAAGTGATGAACGTAATGCTTAAAGTAATTTACTTAAAATATCACTTAAAAGTGACTTATACAAAATTTAATACTTATCTTTATAATTTGTGCGATTTTCAATTAAGGTTGTATATTGTTGCTTTATCGTCAAAGAACATAATTACTGCATTCAATACATTGTTAATAAGGGGGGGGTGGAAATTGGAAGTAAACAACTTCACATGAAAAAAAGCAACATTGGAAAAAAGTTTATTACGAACATCCACTGGTCGCATTCATTAGAATATCAAAAATAAATTAGTAACTGCTAAAAAGAAGGTGGTACTTAAAGTTTGAAAGTCAAACGATGATTACAATGGTTAAATTAGTTGTACCGTGCATCTCCAATCAACGCTTTCAATAGAACAGACCAATTAAATTTAATTAATGCTGTAAGGGAGGCGGTACGTTAAAAAATAAAAGTCAAACTATGAAAATATTGTTTAAAATAATTGTGCCTTGCATCCAATGAAAATTCTGATTTGTATCTGAACACTAAAATTATAAGATCGCTTAAGAAAAGGCGGTATGTTAAGAATAATGCCGATATACGATGAAATTGAATAAAATAATGGGATTTACATCCAATCAACGCTTTGTTGCAAAATTTCAGCAATAAAATCATTGAATTCCTGAAAGAAGGAGGAACTTTTCATTAAAAGCCTAACTATGATTGCTTTGGTTAAATTAGTTATGGCTTACATCAATCAGCTCTATCATCGAAAATTGAGCAATAAAATTTAATTAAGTAAAGAAGGCAGCAATCTAAAAATAAAAGTCAATACACGATATTGAATAAAATAATTATGACCTACCTAATACGAATGCTTTGTTGAGCAATTACAGCAATAAACTTATTGAAATAAGGCTGACTCTCATCCAATCAGAGGTTACATTTGAATCTGAGCAATGTGTTACGACAATGTCTTAAATAGTGTTCGAAAGAAGGCGATACTTTACAAATGTAAGAGAATTATTTTGTATGTGCGTGGAGGCTGAACAAAAATGTTACACACATTTTGGTTACGATGGTTGTCTATGTTGTAAAATACTCACATTGAATTGTGTTTTTATGTTGATTGCGCGTCCCAATCTGTAAAGATGTCCTTCATGTCATTTTTATTTAGCACATTTTTATAGAAATCAGGCTTTTTTCCACAATTAATTTCATAGAGCATTTACAGTTTACAGCATTTTTACATAAAATCCTTATTGAACAGGTATTGAAAACATTCTTTGCGTTTTGTATCCTGAGTAAAATTTTTACTCGTCCATTTAAAAATTTTTTGCATTAATTTAAATATCCAAGATGTTTATTTTAATTTTAAATTTCTAATGGGGCTGCTGATAGGCATGAGCTGGAATCGCTTTTTAGTGCGGCACCATATACCAGTCGCCACAAGTGACTTTGACGACCAGTTTCCTTCCCAGATGGAGACACCAGAGCTCTGACGATGCGAAACAGTACTGGAAATTTAATTTTACCTAGAGAAACCAAGCCAAACAGGAACTCAAGGGATATTTAACGTACCGCATAATCATACTACATGGGCACTGTCGATTTTTGCATCATGAAATTTCTCCGACTTGGGTCGAAGGTGAACCCGCAAACTTGGGCATACAAGAGGCCAGGATTAAACCAACCAGGCCCGCAGCCGGTATGTAAAAAATAATACATTTGCTGTTTAATGAGATATCTACTTGAATATTGATGTGATATGTACTAATGCTGATAATATCACACAGATATCAATGTTATCTAACAATATTATAATAACATATAATACTAATAATAATACTTATTTATATTAATAAAACTAGGTTTCACCTTCTGTCCACCTGACGGTGGACCAAACCCCCAAAAAATAAAGAATATTTCATACTCATTGCTCAAATTGTAAAACTGTAATGTACATGTATTACGTAATTCTATTTATTTATTCTTTTTTTCTAAAACTTTTTTCTTGACAGCTCTAATGCTGGTCAAGAAAGTACTATTTCAACTGTTTTAGGGACATTATATGAAACGAAGTACATGTGAACATTATATGAAAAGACACGTGCAAAATCGGGTTGCCAACTTGGCGAGTTATCTTGAACGTTAATATTGTTGCGATCATATGTAACAAATTTATTACACCATCACGAATTTTATTTTTATTTTGAGAGTGGTGATATTAACGTCGCACTGTTCAGCTACACGAGGGCATTTGGCCACAGATCACGTAATTTTGAATCATGTTCAAGTGGCGAGGACGTCACCTTTATATATAGAGAGAGATAAGAGGGTTGACGACAGCTAAAATTTAATAATCGCGCATCTACTTTAATGATAATAGAAATATATATATATATATATATATACTAACACTAGCTGTTACCCGCCCGCTTCGCTGGGTATTTCATGAGGTTTTTATCAATTTTTGCTGGTTATATATATGAATAAATTATTGATATTTAAGTCCTGGAATTAAGAATTCGATTGTATTGATAAATATACGCCCCTCAATGCCACTTGGGGATCGATTTTCACGAAACGCATTTTGTGGCGTATCCCTATTCTGTGAGAGGAATCTGCTTACCAAATTTAAAGACTGTGCATCTAATAGTTTAAAAATTGGAATAATTATTTATATCTCCCTTAACCCCCCCCCGCAATACCCCTTGGAGGTCATTTTTCCCAAAACCCATTTTCTAGTGGATATTTACTCCATGAAAGAAACATGTCTACTAATTTTCAAGCAGGTTGGTCAAGTAGTTTAAAAACGAAAATATTTATCTATTACGCCACTTAATCCCCCGTAACGCCACTTAGAGATCTGTTTTCACAAAACCTTCTTGTAGCTGATCTCTACTCTATGAAAGAAATATATTTATCAAATATAAAGACTGTGCGTCTAATAGTTTAAAAATGGAAATAATTATCTATAACGCCCCCTAAGCCCCTGCAACGCCACTTGGGGGTCGATTTTCAGCAAACTCATTTTGTAGGGGATTTCTACTCTATGAGGGGAATCAGTTTACCTAATTTCAAGATTGTACGTCTAGTAGTTTAAAAATGGAAACAATTAATTATAACGCCTCTTAACCCCCCATAACGCCCTTTTCGATTCGAATTTCGCAAAATCCATTCTTAGCTGATCTCTACTTCATAAAAGGAATACGTCTACCAAATTTCAAATCTGTAGGTTGAATAGTTCCGGAGATATCGTGATTAGTCAGTCAGTTTGTGAGGGAGTGAGTCGCTTTTCTCCTTTATATATATAGATTAATGAACTTTAATTATACCTACTAATGTTAAAAATATTCATCATAAAGTTGCTAATTGTAATTTTTTTTATTTCGATTATATCTACTACAGTGATACCGATATTATTGCTATTATTAACACTATCCTTTTAATTTATTTTGTGCACATTAAGGTCGTGAAGCTCAACTGGCATCAATGGCTTGGAAAACAAAATGGGAAGAAATCGTATTCCTGGATTACTCTCGTACATATATGTATGCATGTATATATGTATGTACATATATATATATATATATATATACTAACTGACCCGGCAAACGCCGTTTTGCCATATTAATTATTTCTAGTGAATATTTTGGTAGTTAAATTAAAAATAACCAACTCTTTGTAAGTGTGGGGATGTGGTATGTGACTGAAAGAGGAATGAAACAGTGTGAACGATGACGGCCTATAAAAGTAACAAAACACCAAACATTCATTTTTTTAACTCTTTGTACTTTTATTATTTTAACTAATAAATTTCAAATTACATCTCTAACAGAAATTATGACAATTAAAAAATAACATTATCAGTCTCTTAGGTCAATGGAGTGTACGATATTTTTACTGAGTCCATCTTTAGCCAACACAAAAAACAGTGGATGGTTTACCCACGCGAGAACATGCCACGTATAATCGTCCGCGTGAAAAACACGGTGTGTCCAAATCTAAGCTACAAACAGACATCATTTGGCCTTGAGACTTTTTGATTGTCATTGCGAATGCCAATCAAATAGGAATTTGCATCCGTTTGAATTTAATTGGCACATCTATGGGAATAATAGGGATTCGTGGTAGTAATACATCTCCTCGGAACTTGCCATTCAAAATGCTAGCTTCGACAACGTTTTTCATCAATTTTTAATGACTAATCGTGGGCCATTGCGCAACCGTGAATGGGGGAGGTTCAAATTACGAAGCAAAATAGCCAGAGATCCAACCTTCAGTCGTAAATGGTACGGTGACATGCCTGGCAAATCCAATAAGTTTAAATACTCTGCTGGATTATTTACAGCTTCGTTGGTATTGCAAACTGTATCGATAGATTTGTATGACGTCAAGTCCCCTGCAACAACTGTAGTATCTTGAAATTCAAATCGTTGAAGTTCAAATTTTTTGCTGCCAAAATTTTCTTTCTGCCAGCTACTCATCATTCAAATATTGTGTGTGTATATCGGGGAATATCTGGTCAATGAGGACATTTTGCGAGATAATGATTGCATGCAGTATTTTCATGTACAGCTATTTTTCCATCGCCGACATCTAACAGTTGTTTTGAGAATGTTTTAGGGATGGATCTTGAAGCATTTGAACGCGCATATTTGCTTTCAGCTGTACTTTTTCAACATTACGCCACAGTGGCGAAGATTTCAAGAAAGCGTTTCATCAGCGTACGTTGAACGTGGAATGACGGGAAGTGTTTGTCTGAAATCACCTGAAAGGAGTAACAGAGTGCCGCCAAATAGTTTCTCGTTGTTTCTTATGTATTTCAATGTCCTGATCAACGCCTCAAGCGAATGTTTGTGTGTCATAGTGCATTCATCTGAACTGACAATTTTACATTATTTCAGCACTTTGGCCAAGGATGATTGTTTTTTTTATTTGCACACTGTGTCTGGGTTATTTTGAATATTTAGTCGTAGCTTAAATGCTGAATGAGCTGTTCTGCCTCCGTCTAATAAAGTTGCAGCAATGCCAGTGGTAACTGATAAACTATCAAACGCCAAGAGTAGAAAATTATTAAACTACTAATATCACTATTAAGAAGACGGGTTGGTGGTAGAAAAGTAAAAATTTAGGGTTGTATGTATTTTATTGTCGAATCATAAAAAAATTTAAATAAAAATTTTTGTCCAAAAACTAAAAAAAATAAAAATTTAGGCTGGACCATCCTTATTATTTATGGGTATGAAAAACAGTTAACGTCCTATTCTCAGACCTACTGAATATATGCACAAAATTTCATAAGAATCGGTCCAGCCGTTCCACTTATCTCGTGTTACTTATTTGAAATAATGATAACGAAGTAAAATCGATTCACAAATATTTTAGATATTTGTGTTCTGTAAACGGATGCAATATGTGATTTTTTGAATTAAAAATATGTACAAAAAAGGGAAAAAATAAACGTTTCATTCGCCAAATTTGGTGATTTTTGATTTGTTACAAACACCCCTTTTGCTAGTGTAACCCATGGCAGAGTGATTTGGACGGTGGAATAGAAAAAGTCACACATCTGGCGCGAAACCTATTTTCGACGCCAAGCGAAATAAATGGCGAAATAAGCAACACACAGGGAAAAACAATTACGCGTTTTAAGGTTTTTAATTAATATCTTTTCAACTAATGGCAATAGTGGAATAAAAAATAGTTTACGTTCTATTCTCAGACCTACTGAATATACGCACAAAATTTTATGAGAATTGGTCCATCCGTTTCGGAGGAGTTTGGTTACAAACACTGTGACACGAGAATTTTATATATTAGATATATGTATGTATGTATGTATGTATGTATGTTTGTATGTACATGTGTAATGTATGTATGCATGTATATATGTTTCGCATGTATGTATAAGTTTATTGGTCTCACTATTATATTAGGAAAATAAACTGCTGTTTGTAAAAAATGCAACACCATGAAAGAATCGTCAGAAAGAAATGAAATTTAATACACAAACGACTTGTATTAGTACAAATACACGACGAAATTTTCAAAGCAAAAAGAAATATTAAGTGTCCGAAATCAATATTTGGTGTAGCCACCACGAGCTGCAATAAGTGCTGCTATACGACGCGGCAAACAGATTTTGAATGGCTGCTTGTGGAAGAGAATTCCATATAGCTTGTATGTGCAGCAAAAGTTCGTCTTTTGAAGTTGCAGGACGCGGATCACGATCGAGACACCAACCAACCAAATCCCACACGTGCTCAACAGACTACATATTCGGTGAATAAGCAGGCCAAGGAAGAAGTTTCATGTGTTGGGATGAACAGACATCTCAAACAGTCTTTGTAATATGTGGGGGTGCCTTATCCTTCTGAAATATAGCTTCAAAGATGCCTTGAAGAAACGGAACGACTTCAGGCAGTAGCACTTCACGGACGTACTTGTTTGAAATAAGATTACCCTCAATGCGTAGCAAATTGGATCGTTCATGGTACGAAACCGCACCCCAAACCATAACTCCGGGTGTTAGGCCACTATGTCGTTCGATAACGCACTCTAGAAAGCAGCTTTCACTTTCACCGGTATAGCGTCTAACACGAATGTGGCCATCATAGCTCCACAAATTCAAGCGTGATTCATCTGAAAAGACAATTTGTTGCCAATCAACTTGCCAGGTTCTATGCTCATCAGCCCTTTGCAGACGCAGACGATGATGGTTTGCCGTGAGGGGAATCTTGTATAAAGGCTACCTTGCACGCAATCTACTGTGCAGAAAACGTCAACGAGTTGATGAAGCTGACATTAGGACACCTGTAGCAGTAGATCAACGAGCTGCCAACCGTCTGGAGGAAGCTGTACGGCCATTCACCGTCATACGGATTAGGTGTCGATCGTAGAACGCTGACATCCCCTTCCGTCATTCACTAGTAGTTTTTCGAGTTGTTTGGTGCTCGTCGGTCCCCTGTTTCCAAACTCGCATCGCTTTGGAACTGTTCAGACGCACACGAACTCCGATTGAGTGATAGGAAAATCCTCCTTCTCGAAGGCCGATGATCCTCCTCCGTTAAAACTCCGTAAGTTGTCGGAATTTCTCCTTATTTCCTAGTGGAGGCATACTTGGGTCTCACTAAGCGTTCTACATTAACAAATAATCATTAACTATTTTCAACGTCCCGCTACAGTCCTCTATTTATACACTTACATCATCAGTTCAGAGGGCGCTGCGCATGCCAAGCATGCGCGGTTGCTCTGAAACTTTACTATTTTACGTAACATCCTACAATTAATATTTGCTGAAAAGTTCATTTAATTTTGATGATTCCTTCATGGTACAGTTTACAAACAGCAGTGTATAACTGTAAAAATTAGTGATATAATATCTCCAGAGGCCTTTTCGTAGAGTAATTTAGGAACCGGCTTTCTACTCTAGAGAATCATTACTTAAAGGACGATTAATTAAGATTGCAGGCAAAGTAGATAAGAGTTATTGTAGCATAGTTAGTATAATCGCTTTTATATATAATTCACGATAGCTTACAATGTCGTTTCATTCACAAGTAATACTCTCCTTTACTCTCTCTCTAGATATAATTTAGCTACTATTTATTTTAAATTTGCTACAACGCGTGACTATAATAGCTTTATTATTAAGTAGTTTAACTTTAAAAATCATTAATGAAAAATAAATATATGTGAATATATATACACTGCTGGCCACTGTAAATGCAACACCAAGAAAGACAAGAGATAGCGCAATAAAATTTAGTTTGTAAATAACATGTTGACCAAGCATCAAATGATTAAATTTATAGACTTCTGTGATAGGTTCCTGCCAGAATCAGTAGCCAGAGAAGCCGCCATTGTTGGAGATCACCGCTGCCACCCACCTCGGCCTTGATTCAAAGAGACTTTGGATGTGTTCTTGGGGTACAGCAGACCAAGCAGCTTCCACACGTTGCCAAAGTTGATCTGGTGTGGCAGCTGGGGATGTAATCTGGGTCAATCGTTGAGCAACCATGGACCACATGTTTTCTATCGGTGAAAGATC
The DNA here is from genome assembly GCA_019973975.1 of Trichonephila clavata. Taxonomy (NCBI): domain Eukaryota; kingdom Metazoa; phylum Arthropoda; class Arachnida; order Araneae; family Nephilidae; genus Trichonephila; species Trichonephila clavata. The sequence goes on along the minus strand of BMAO01011041.1, from coordinate 660 downwards.
TGGAGAGCGAGTCGGCCAGGGAAGCAATTCAATCTGATGGTTGACGAAGAACATTTGGACAATGCGTGCCACGTGTGGTCTCGCATTATCCTGTTGAAATATGGCTGTGGCCAAGCCCTGAAAGATAGGAAGGATAAATGGCTCCAACACCTCGGAAATGTAGCGCTGGCTGTTTAAAATACCGGCAATGCGTACTAGAGGAGTGTGAGAGTGATATCCAATGCCACCCCATACCATAATACCCTGTGCAGGACCAGTGTGGCGGTGCATAACGCAGCTGTTCAGCATCCTCTCTCCACGGTGTCTCCAAACTTGAATCCGACCATCCTGGTGTTGCAGACAGATGCGCGGCTCGTCAGTAAAGACAACTTCATTCCATTCTGCCGCCTGCATCCTTCTTTCATCGCACCATTGGCGGTGGAGACTTCTGTGGTTCTGCGTCAAGGGTAGACCAAGCAATGAACATCATGCAGACAGACCACTCTGCTGTAAACGGAGTCGAATGGTACGCGCAGGCACTGAATGATGCGTTACAGACTCAATGTGCTGTGCTATGGTTCGTGATGTGATTGAGCGATCAGTCACTGCCATGCGCACAATTTACCTGTCCTCACTTGAAGTGGTGCACTGAGGTGGATGCGATCGACCACGTCGGTCCGT
>BMAO01011040.1:0-95329 GCA_019973975.1 Trichonephila clavata | reverse complement strand
GCGGGTCTTCAGTGGTACTAGGATCGAGAATTTGTGAAGAGAAGGGAAAATTTTAAGCAACAAAGCCATGGACACGCACTCACGGGTCATGCACTACATCGTACGCGTCAAACCCACAAAAGTGTTGGCGTTAGAATAAAAAGGAGGAAATTAACATGGGATTAAGTTATACCCTCGGTATAAGCCCGTGCAACGCCGGGCCATGAAAGCTAGTCTACACTATTAAAATTCGAAGGTAAACAAACGTATCTATCTATCAATCTATGTATGTGCGTCTATCTTCTCACGAACAGCACCACGCAGAAAGTCGCGGAAGGTACCAAAAGATCGGGAATTTTCCGGGGAAGCCGTATTGCCTATTTATATTCCGATATTGTAATTAGTTAAAAAGATATTAATTAAAAACCTTAAAACGCCGAATTGTTTTACTCCTGCCGGTTGTTTACTTGGCGGAACTTCCCTTCCGTTTCGGCCGAGCGGTAATCTTACGTTTTCCACCATATTAAAATTGTCATCTAATTTTCGGTGTCGAAATTAGACAAAAAATAATTACAGAATCGGAAAGATCATTTATTTCGCCACGACACGGTATAATTTTTTTGTAAAATAACGGTATTTTCTATTTTTTTCGAATTTTTTAAAATAGTGTTAAACAGATGCGTTTTTATGAAAATTATTTCTAAATCGTTGGGTATGAATTACTTTTCGTGTTATTAAATCGATATTCTACACTAATTAACTTCAAGCCTTTCTCTTTTAGATCCATTCATTTAAAAAATAAAATTCCCAAAACTTTTTTTTTAAAGAATTTTTAAAAAGTAGTCTTAATTTTTACTTCACATTGAATAACTTCGTCATTTATGAAGATAATCTCACAAAACCTTTTTTCCGTGTGTACAGTAATATTATCCGTAACATATACGAAGATTGAAAAAATTGCTTCAAAATTACGGATTTTAAAAAAAAAATTTGTGATTTTCGTAAACTTATGTTTTTTTTGAGAAATAAATTAAAAAGTAGTAATTTGTACATTTTTTATTTCAAAGTACGTTATTTTTGCAAATAGTTGGTGATGTTTGAGAGCATTAACGTAAAAATTATGCCCTTAAAATGAAGGTAATGATTTTTAAAATAATTTAAAATACGCGATTTTACATTTAGCCAAACATTGGCGTCGAAAATTAGCTTTGCGCCAAAGACAGTTGACCTGTTTCGCCTTCGACCGATCTAACTCAAGGGTTACACTAAAAAAATTCTGCCTAAACAGGGGAAATCAGTAACTTTGGCGAGTAAAAAAAAAAATGCGAGTGAAAAATTACTTTTTGTCCTCCATTCATTATTGTTGCCTATTTTCATTTTCGCTACGGGTCCCGGTAGCACAGTCGGTAGCGCTTCGCTTCATATACACCGTAAAGCAGATCGTGTCCTTTGCGAGTTCGAATCGTGGTGATCTCTTTTTTTCATTTCTGCTAATTTTTCCCACGTAAATTAATTTTACTGATAAATACTTATTTTAACATGATCCTCTGTTATTTTAATGTACTTTTTTTTTTTTTTTTTTGCCTTCAAAAGGTTTTTTTTTCTATTTTTAATCATTCAAAGTAATTTCTATCTTTTTCAACATTCGATTTTGTTCATTTCTGCTTATTTTTCCCACCCGTAAATTAATTCTCTCTTCTTCAATGATTGAATTCACTTGCTGCATCCCCACTGATCTGAAATTTACTTCATTTTCAGTGTTGCCATTATGTAAGCAAATGGTATGTCACAATTAATTGCTAAATGAGCATTTTAATCAATTTTATTAAAAATAATTAATAAGTTAGTTTTTTATAATATAATTTTTTTCGCAGATACGTGTTTAAATAATTTTAACACAGAGTGGAATGAAAAACTATAAAATTAAAATTAAAAAAATTAAATATTTTTATCAAATAGTATTATTTTCTTTTTGAATGTTTTTTCAGTGAATTTAGCATATAACTAGTTTTCAAAGTGATTTTTAACACTTTATATGTTTAATCAAACATCCAACGTTTCAAAGCTATTGTAGATTTTTTTTTAGTATTTATTGATAATGATTTAATATATATTTTTTAAAATTAAAATGCATTCAATGCATTTCTGAGATTCATTTAAAATATTTATCAGTATCGAAATTTTTGTTCTCTTTCATAAAACTTATAGTTTACTTTAAAATAATGCGTAATTGCATGAAACTTTTTTCCCCCGTGTCGAATATTTCAAAAAGTTCTCACAATTTTACTTCAAGAATTAAAATAGTAGTGAAATTTTGTTATTTGAAAAATTTATACTTTCTGTTCTTTTTTCAGCATACAACTATTTTTAAAAATGCTACAGTTTCGTTTCCGGGAAAAAACTATCTTTCTTTAAAGAATTTTATAGAAAAAAAACAACTTTTTTTTTTTACAAAACAATGCTGTTTTGCATATTTTATGATTTTTTCTCATATGAATCAATATCGTTGCGTTTATATAAAAATGATTTTTAAAACTTTCAGAATCAGTGATTTAAAAAATAAAAAGCCGAAAACTTTTTTGAACGAATTGTAATAAAACACTCAAAATACTTAAATCAATCATTTAATAATTTCTTCATTGAAAAAAAAAAATTGCATTAAATTTTTTCCCGTGTGTCGATTTCGCTTAAAAATTACGGATTTTTAAGATTTTTTTTGTGATTTTCGTAAAATAAAGTTTTTGCGAGAAATAATATAAGCATTATTTTTGTAACCTTTTTTCTTCAAAAATTATTGTTGTTTCCAATCAATATGTGAAAACTTGGAATTTTCAATTAAAAATTGAGCCATAAAAAATAATGAAAACTTTTAAAGACATTCTAAAGGCTCTGCGCATGCGCGAAAATCCTTATTATTATTTTTCCCCCTCTGTTTAACGCTCAGTGGCCAAGGTCAAACTTGATGTTGCAATATTTTTTCCGTTATTCGTTACTAGATTAATTATGTAATGACAACACTGTATAATCTGTTTTTTTCTGGATAAAACGATAGATTATAGTTTTCTGGACTATACTTTAGCTACCAGTATATAACGATTCATTGGCAAATGAAAATACCACACATACACACAAACCCTTTTTATTATTTTAAGCTCTAAGAAAATAATTATTGTTAAAATAATGAATATGCTTGGTTTTTCGTAATATATTATATCAGAACGTTTTCTTTGTTGCTTTAAATATACATTTTTTTAAGTAAAAAAGAATTGTTTTCTGTAAATCATTAATCGAAATTTTCAATCGTTACGTATAAGGATTTCTTATAACTATGATAAGTAAACCATCTGAACTAAAAGATTCATACTTTGCTCTTTTAATATCAGTGATTGAATAAATTAAATACCAAACATCATTTATTTGTCACGATTCGGATTTTTTTTCAAAATAATAATACTTTGCCTATTTTATGATTTCTTCTAAAATGAATAAATATCGATGCATTTAAATGAAAATGATTTTTAAAAAAGTCATTGATCATTTAGAATCAATGATTAAAAAAATAAAATGCCAAAAACTATATTTCTTTAAAGAATTTTATAGGAAAAAAACAACTTTTTTTTTTTACAAAACAATGATGTTTTGCATATTTTATGATTTTTTCTCATATGAATCAATATCGTTGAAGTGAGTGGGTGATTTTAAAATTCACCCTGTTTGCCTATTCGAGAATTTTTGGTGACGGACCTCGAAATTTTCAACCATTCTCAAGTGACGAGGACGACACCTGAGCTTTCACCCATCTTTAATAATTACCACACCACACCAACGCAAGAACAAATTTCGAAAAAGGGAGTTTTTATGACATAGTTAAAGAAATCACTCACATCGCGCGCATACACACACACAAGTGCTATCGGCCTGAGGGAAACACGAAATTCCATGAGAAAAAAAAAAAAAAAAAAAAAAAAAAAAAAAAAAAAAAAAAAAAAAAAAAAAAAAAAAAAAAAAAAAAAAAAAAAAAAAAAAAAAAAATGAGGTGAAGTTATTCACTCGGTAAAAGCCCGTGCAACGCCGGCTAAGCGGAGAGGAAAGAAACAAAGAAATCAAAGTAATTTCGGCAAATAATATTGGAAGTGCTGAATTTGTGAAGTTGAGTGAATATTAACGTCCCACTGTTCAGCAACACGAGGTCTTTTAGGGACGGTCCGCGTAATTTTGAACCATGGTCAAGTGACGCGGACGACACCTGAGCTGGCACCCCCTCTCCTAACTACCACACCACACCAACGGAGGACGTTTGAGCTCTCGATTTATTTTACGTGCATCCAGCCCCTACACGGCGGGTCTTCAGTGGTACTAGGATCGAGAATTTGTGAAGAGAAGGGAAAATGTTAAGCAACAAAGCCATGACACGCACTCACGGGTCATGCACTCACATCGTACGCGTCAAACCCCACAAAAGTGTTGGCGTTAGAATAAAAGGAGGAAATTAACATGGGGATTAAGTTATACCCTCGGTATAAGCCCGTGCAACGCCGGGCCATGAAAGCTAGTCTACACTATTAAAATTCGAAGGTAAACAAACGTATCTATCTATCTATCTATCTATGTATGTGCGTCTATCTTCTCACGAACAGCACCACGCAGAAAGTCGCGGAAGGTACCAAAAGATCGGGAATTTTCCGGGGAAGCCGTATTGCCTATTTATATTCCGATATTGTAATTAGTTAAAAAGATATTAATTAAAAACCTTAAAACGCCTAATTGTTTTACTCCTGCCGGTTGTTTACTTGGCGGAACTTCCCTTCCGTTTCGGCCGAGCGGTAATCTTACGTTTTCCACCATATTAAAATTGTCATCTAATTTTCGGTGTCGAAATGAGACAAAAAATAATTACAGAATCGGAAAGATCACTTATTTCGCCACGACACAGTATAAATTTTTTGTAAAATAACGATATTTTCTATTTTTTTCGAATTTTTTAAAATAGTGTTAAAACAGATGCGTTTTTATGAAAATTATTTCTAAATCGTTGGGTATGAATTACTTTTCGTGTTATTAAATCGATATTCTACACTAATTAACTTCAAGCCTTTCTCTTTTAGATCCATTCATTTAAAAAATAAAATTCCCAAAACTTTTTCTTTAAAGAATTTTTAAAAAGTAGTCTCAATTTTTACTTCGCATTGAATAACTTCTTCAATGATTGAATTCACTTGCTGCATCCCCACTGATCTGAAATTTACTTCATTTTCAGTGCTGCCATTATGTAAGCAAATGGTATGTCACAATTAATTGCTAAATGAGCAATTTTAATCAATTTCATTAGAAAATAATTAATAAGTTAGTTTTTTATAATATACTTTTTTTCGCAGATACATGTTTAAATAATTTAATTGACACAGAGTGGAATGAAAAACTATACAATTAAAATTAAAAAAATTACATGTTTTTATCAAATAGTATTATTTTCTTTTTGAAAGTTTTTTTCAGTGAATGTTGGCATATAACTAGGTTTTCCCCCAAAGGTGGATTTTTAACACTTATATATGTTTAATCAAACATCCAAACGTTTCAAGAGCTATCTGTAGAATTTTTTTATTAGTATTTATTGATAATGGATTTAAATTAATATATTTTTTTAAAATTAAAATGCATTCAATGCATTTCTGAGATTCATTTAAAATATTTATCAGTATCGAAATTTTTGTTCTCTTTCATAAAACTTATAGTTTACTTTAAAATAATGCGTAATTGCATGAAACTTCCCCCCCCCGTGTCAAATATTTAAAAAAATTCTCACAATTTTACTTCAAGAATTAAAATAGTAGTGAAATTTTGTAATTTGAAAAATTTATACTTTCTGTTCTTTTTTCAGCATACAACTATTTTTAAAAATGCTACAGTTTCGTTTCCGGGAAAAAACAAAAAAATTAAATGTTTTTATCAGATAGTATTATTTTCTTTTTGAATGATTTTTTTCAGTGAATGTGTACTTATAACTAGGTTTTTCACATAGTGTTTTTCTTAGCAGTTACGTATGTTTAATCAAACATCCAAACGTTTCAAGAGCTATCTGTAGAATTTTTTTTATTATTATTTATAGATAATGTGGATTTAAATTAATATATTTTTTAAAATCAAATGAATATTTCTATTATTTCCTTATTAAATTAATTATTTGTTAATAAAAGGTATATCGCCTATTATTTTGGATAAAAATACGTTCTAGAGCCTGGAATAAATATTTGTCCTCAGTGCCAGCCTAGCGGTAGCTAGGCTTCTACTTCAGTTACACGGTATACCTAAGAATATAATAAAGTGAGTATGATAAAAAGTAAATAAAGTGAGTAAAGTAAATAAAGTGAGAATGATAGGTTCGCCTAAGCTAAAACTAGCTTCGGCGGTCAGGAGGTGGTGGGGGGAGGTGGAACATAGTTTCCGTAAACGGAAAACAGCTTTTTCGTTTCGTTCTTCAATCCGAAAAGGGGGTTTTCGTTACGTTTAACAGCATGGGGGGGGGGTGGACTTCTTAGAAATCAGGTAGTATCTTCGATGCGCTATGAGACAAACGGTACATGAGGTGAGGCTGGTTCATGAAGAATGGAAAGTTGAGGAAAGGGATTCGCTATTAGGGTGTGGATGGGTTCAACACAAAGTTCTTTGTGGAGAACAGATCTTGGGATGTACCTGGGAGCTCTGGCTATGACTCGAAGCGCTTTATTTTGAAGTCTTTGAATATCATTTAATTGTGTGTTACTGGCAGATCCCCAAATGGGGCATGCATACGTTAAGATGGGGCGAAGATATATAGGTTTTGTAAATAAATATCCGGTTATTTAAAGAGAGTTTGGATTTCCTTTCAATCAGTACATTCTAGAGACATTTTTAAGCTAACTGTAAGTAGCGATTGATTGATTAATGAAAACCTGAAAATTATTTTATTATTTTAGAGATTCCTAAAAATTATCTATTATTAAAAAATGATGACATTTTTTTACTCAAGCATCAAAATAGTTTTCTTTTATTGTTTAAATTTATTATTTTTTTACTAAAGCAATATTGTTTTTGATATGTCATGAATAGAAACTTGAAGATAAATCTTATATCTGAGGGGAGAGTCAGGGGGAAAATAGTTCTACACTCAAATAAGCCACTGTAACACCGTGCAGTAGAAAGAGAACTGAAACCTGTTTGACATTAGTAAGATCTGGAAGATATTTTTTTTTTTCGAAAAAGGGAATTGTAGTGACGTTTATATAAAGGAATCACACACATACCAGGAACTTTGATAAAGGAAGGTGAATTTCCATGGCAGTATGTTATGCATTCGAAACAAATTTTAATAAAACACTCAAAATACTTAAAACAATCATTTAATAATTTCTTCTTTTATAAAGATAATTGCATGAAACATTTTTCCCGTGTGTCGAATATTTCAAAAAATCCTCACAATTTTATTTCAATATTTAAAATAGTAGTGAAATTTGAAAAATTTCTACTTTTCTGTCTTTTTTCAACATACAACTATCTTTAAAAAGGCTACATTTTCGTTTCCGGGGACTAAAAAATTGCAACGAAAGAACTGAAAACTGAGTGAGTGATTTTTTAATTCGCACTGTTTGCCTATTCGAGGGTTATTGGCGATGGACCTCGAAATTTTCAACCATGGTCAAGTGACGAGGACGACACCTGCTCTTTCACCCATCTCTAATATTTAGAACACCACACTAACGCAAGAACAAATTTCGAAAAAGGGAGTTTTAATGACATAGTTAAATAAATCACTCACATCGCGCACATAAGTGCTATCGGCCTGAGGGAAACACGAAATTTCCATGGGGATAAAGTTATTCACTCGGTAAAAGCCCGTGCAACGCCGGGCTAAGCGGAGAGGAAAGAAACAAAGAAATCAAAGTAATTTCGAAAAATAATATTGGTAGTGTTGAATTTGTGAAGAGAAGGGAAAATGTTAAGCGACAAAGCCATGACACGCACTCACGGGTCATGCACTCACATCGTACGCGTCAAAACCACACAAAAGTGTTGGCGTCAGAAAAAAATGGAGGAAATTAACATGGGGATTAAGTTATACCCTCGGTATAAGCCCGTGCAACGCCGGGCCATGAAAGCTGGTATATATATATAAAGGAGAAAAGAGAGAGCGACTCACTGACTGATTAATCACGATATTTCCGGAACTATTCAACCTACAGACTTGAAATTTGTTAGACATGTTCCTTTCAAGGAGTAGAGATCCGCTAAGAACGACTTTCGTGAAATTCGAACCACAAGGGGCGTTATAAATAATTGTTTCCATTTTTAAACTACTCGGCGTACAATCTTGAAATTGGGTAAGTTGATTCTTTTCATAGCGTAGAGATCCGCTACAAAATGAGTTTCATGAAAAACGAAGTGGCGTTGCGGAGGCTTAGAGGGCGTTATAGATAATTATTTCTATTTTTAAACTATTACACGCACAATCTTTATATTTGATAAATTAATTTCTTTCATAAAGTAGACATCAGCTACAAGATCCGTCCCCAAAAGCCCTCGTGTAGCTGAACAGTGGGACGTTAATATTCACTCACTCACTCAGCTACAAGATGGGCTTTGGGAAAATAGCTCAACCGCTGAACAAGCGGCTCTCACACTACAAAACTAACTGTCCCACCTTGAAATCTGGTTGACTAAATGGAGGATAGCAGTAAATACTGAAAAATCAAACGCAATAGTTTTTAGAAAAAGAAGAAGCCAAAACATGCCCCAACCCTAAAACTCTTCGATGAAGCAATAGCCTGGACTTTTGAAACCAAATACCTCGGACTCACACTCAACGACAATCTGACATATCTCCCACACTTCACAGAAATCAAGAAAAAATACTGGAATAAGCACTTTTCTCTAATAGAACTAATTGGCAAAACATTAAGACTTTCCTCTCAAGAATAGAATTTTTATATACAAAACCTATCTCCGCCCCATTCTAACTTATGCATGCCCCATCTGGGGATCAGCAGGAAATATGCACCTGAGTGCCTACAAAGACTTCAAAATAAAGCACTCCGTGTAACAGCCAGATCACCAAGATTTATTCCTAGAGAAGTACTTCACGAAGAACTTTGTGTTGAACCCATCCACACCCTAATAGCTAACCTGTCTTCTAATTTCCATTCTTCAATACAATATCACAACAACCCGACGATCAACTCCCAAATCAACTTCATGAACCTGACTCACTCTATGTATCGATTGCCTCATCGAGCATCCAATATCCAACCTGACTTCTAAGAATTCCAGCCCCCCCCCCATCGAACAAAACGAATCGAAAACCCAACCACGTGAAGAATGAAAGTAGAAAAGCTGCAGTTCCTTCGTTTCTACCGAAACGAATCCCCCCCTCCAACTCCTGACCGCTGATGCTGTTTTTAGCAAAGGCGAACCCCTCTCTCTTTTTTCACTTTGTTTACTCCCTCTCATAGGTTCACTTGCTAACTGAAGAAGCAGGTATTGAACATTTAAACAGAGCACTTGATCTCTGTCGAGATCATAATCTCTTATCAGAAATTAGTTTGAGTTGACTTTGTTGTTAATTTGCCCATTTTTGTTAATATATGGTGGGATTTGTTTATTTTTGTTCTTTAATTTTTAAAGGAAGCGACTTTGTTTGCGTGGGATCTGTTGTTTATGCTATTTTTATATAAGTTCTTGTTCACAGTGCGAGCGCCCCACCAAAGCGATTGTCTCGCCGCAGTGACAATGATTGATTTATCGGGTCGGCGGCGGAGGGAACCTTTCGGTTCTTCTCTTTTGCCTTCCCGGGTGAGAGTGGCCACCGAGGTGGCCGGTCATTGAATTATTCGCGAGTAAGTTGGTTGTCCAATCAGGAGTCAGCCGTCTCTAGGGGGGGGGGTTTAGAAGTTAGGAGGTATTTTAAGTTATTTAGTTTTTACATGTTTAATAGGATATTTCGGGGTCTATTGAAGTTGGGATCAGGGATGTATTTTTAAATTTTTCTTACGGAGCTGTTTTCTGAATTATCTATGGTATTGAAGAATCTTTTTGATATTTTTTGGAAGGTTTCCCGGAGAGTTTGGAGGCGTACAGCGTGTCTAAGATTTCTGTTCCTCATAAACCACCGGGCATTTGTTATTTTCCTTATGATTACGTTCTGTGATTGCTCTTGATAGTTGAGGGAGCGGCATGACTCCAGATTGGGCAAGCGTATGTGGCGACTGGTCTGATTATAGAGGTATAGATAAGCACTCTATTTCTTAATGTCAAAGGCGACTTCCGGGGAAAATAAGGGGTGAATTTACTCGCTATCGCCCGGAAGTTATTTTTAACGTAGTTGATATGTAAGTTAAATTTTAAGTGGGCATCCAGTTTGACGCCTAGATACTTAGTTGACCCAGACCAGGGGACCGGGTGGTTCTGTATGTGTACGATCGGTGGTTTCTTGAATTTTCTGTTGGCGGAGAAGAAGACTGCTTCGGTCTTGGTTGCATTCAGTGAAATTTTCCATTTGTCATACCAGTCTTCCAACTCCGCCAAATGACGGTGTAGGGAGTGGGTGATTTGATTTATGTTCTCGCTCTGTGCCAGAATCGCAGTGTCATCTGCATAGAGGCATGTGGTGGTGTGTCTGGAGATTGGAATGTCATTAACGTATATATTAAAAGCGTTATAACCCTGCGGTGCCCCGGCTTTAATCATTTTAGTGGTGGAGTGTGTGTCTTTGACTCTGACGGCGAAGTTACGGTTAGTAAGATAGGATTTTATAATTTTAGTAGTTTGAGGGGGGGGGTGTCTATTTTTATTAGTTTAAAAAGAAGTCCGACATTCCATACACGATCGAAGGCATTCTGGATGTCCAGAAAGACCCCTCCCGTGTATTTTTTGTCCTTGAAGCCGGTCTTTATAAACTCAACTACCCATAGCAACTGGTGCGACGTGGATAGCTGAGGTATAAAGCCGTGCTGTTCAGGAATTAGAATATTAGTATTGGTTAGATGGTTGTTTAGCCTCGAGAGAATTAACTTCTCTGCGAGAAGCCTAGACGCCTCTAGGCTGGATCTGAGGAAAATCATATATTCCAGTCCTCAAGAGGCATTGCGGGGAATTAAGAGGTGTAATACATAAATATTTTCGTTTTTAAACTACTTGACCTACCTGCTTGAAAATTTGTAGGCATGTTTCTTTCATGGAGTAAATATCCGCTACAAAATGGGTTTGGGGAAAATTGACCCCCAAAGGGTGTTGTGGGAAGTTAAGAGGAGATATAAAATATTATTCCGATTTTTAAACTATTAGACGCATGGTCTTGAAATTTTGTAAGCAGATTCCTCTCATAAGATAGTATACGTTACAAAATGCGTTTCGTGAAAATCACCCCCCAAGCGGCGTAAGGGGCGTTATAGATAATTATTTCCATGTGTGTTTAAGCTACTGGACGTACAATCTTGAAATATGATAATCAGAATCCTTTCATGGATTAAAGATCCTCTATGTAATGTGTTTTATGAAACTCGATCCCCAAGTGGCGTTGTGGGGGCTTAAGGGGCGTTATAGATAATTATCCCCATTTTAAATTACTAGACGTACAGTCTTGAAATTTAGTAAGTAGATTCGTTTCGTAGAGTAGAGTTCGTTAAATATTCCCGTTTTTAAACTATTAGATCTACCTACTTGAAAATTGGTAGGCGTTAATATATTTTTTAAAATCAAATGAATATTTCTATTATTTCCTTATTAAATTAATTATTTGTTAATAAAAGGTATATCGCCTATTATTTTGCATAAAAATACGTTCTAGAGCCTGGAATAAATATTTGTCCTCAGTGCCAGCCTAGCGGCAGCTAGGTTTCTACTTCAGTTACACAGTATACCTAAGAAAGGGTGTAAATAAAGTGAGAATGATAGGTTCGCCTAAACTAAAACTAGCTTCGGCGGTCAGGAGGTGGTGGGGGGAGGTGGAACATAGTTTCCGTAAACGGAAAACAGCTTTTTCGTTTCGTTCTTCAATCCGAAAAGGGGGTTTTCGTTACGTTTAACAGCATGGGGGGGGTGGAATTCTTAGAAATCAGGTAGTATCTTCGTTGCGCTATGAGGCAAACGGTACATGAGGTGAGGCTGGTTCATGAAGTTAGATTGAGAGCTAATCGTCGGGTTGTCATGATGATGTATTGCAGAATGGAAAGTTGAGGAAAGATTCGCTATTAGGGTGTGGATGGGTTCAACACAAAGTTCTTCGTGGAGAACAGATCTTGGGATGTACCTGGGAGCTCTGGCTATGACTCGAAGCCCTTTATTTTGAAGTCTTTGAATATCATTTAATTGTGTGTTACTGGCAGATCCCCAAATGGGGCATGCATACGTTAAGATGGGGCGAAGATATAGGTTTTGTAAATAAATATCCGGTTATTTAAAGAGAGTTTGGATTTCCTTCCAATCAGTACGCTCTAGAGACATTTTTAAGCTAACTGTAAGTAGCGATTGATTGATTAATGAAAACTTGAAAATTATTTTATTATTTTCGATTCCTAAAAATTATCTATTATTAAAAAATGATGACTTTTTTTACTCTAGCATCAAAATAGTTTTCTTTTATTGTTTAAATTTATTATTTTTTTACTAAAGCAATATTGTTTTTGACATGTCATGAATAGAAACTTGAAGATAAATCTTATATCTGAGGGGAGAGTCAGGGGGAAAATAGTTCTACACTCAAATAAGCCACTGTAACACCGTGCAGTAGAAAGAGAACTGAAACATGTTTGACATTAGTAAGATCTGGAAAATATTTTTTTTTTTTCGAAAAAGAGAATTATAGTGACGTTTATATAAAGGAATCACACACATACCAGGAACTTTGATAAAGGAAGGTGAATTTCCATGGCAGTATGTTATGCATTCGAAACAAATTTTAATAAAACACTCAAAATACTTAAAACAATCATTTAATAATTTCTTCTTTTATAAAGATAATTGCATGAAACATTTTTCCCGTGTGTCGAATATTTCAAAAAATCCTCACAATTTTACTTCAATATTTAAAATAGTAGTGAAATTTGAAAAATTTCTACTTTTCTGTCTTTTTTCAACATACAACTATCTTTAAAAAGGCTACATTTTCGTTTCCGGGGACTAAAAAATTGCAACGAAAGAACTGAAAACTGAGTGAGAGATTTTTTAATTCGCACTGTTCGCTTATTCGAGGGTTATTGGCGATGGACCTCGAAATTTTCAACCATGGTTAAGTGACGAGGACGACACCTGCGCTTTCACCCATCTCTAATAATTAGAACACCACACCAACGCAAGAACAAATTTCGAAAAAGGGAGTTTTAATGACATAGTTAAAAAAATCACTCACATCGTGCACATAAGAGCTATCGGCCTGAGGGAAACACGAAATTTCCATGGGGATGAAGTTATTCACTCGGTAAAAGCCCGTGCAACGCCGGGCTAAGCGGAGAGGAAAGGAACAAAGAAATCAAAGTAATTTCGAAAAATAATATTGGAAGTGTTGAATTTGTGAAGAGAAGGGAAAATGTTAAGCGACAAAGCCATGACACGCACTCACGGGTCATGCACTTACATCGTACGCGTCAAAACCACACAAAAGTGTTGGCGTCAGAAAGAAAGGAGGAAATTAACATGGGGGGATTAAGTTATACTCTCGGTATAAGCCCGTGCAATGCCGGGCCATGAAAGCTAGTCTTATCAATAAATCTCGCCGCTAGAATTTTATATACGAACCTTTCAGCACGAGCGCTGCAGCAAGAATGATTTTAGTAGGTTCAATTAAGCCAACGATGAACTTGGCGATTTTCAAAAAGAGGCCAAAAATATCAAAGTAACCCATCCTTGTTTGTAGATTATAGGAATAGGTGGTGCCAACGAAATTGCGCATTACTTGTCCGGTCATGTTTGTTCCTTTTATCTGTCCTTATCATTAAAAGGAAATTTTTTCTAGTTGAAGTCAAAGTGCATTATTTAATATTTGTAAAAAAAAGCTAGCAATTCTAAAATTATTAAAATAGCTACTCTTTGAGTGAAATACTCAAGTTCTCAGCATGGTTAAACTTGTAGGAAAGTATCTGAATCAAGTGTTTATGGAAAATGTAGAACTCAATATCCCAAATACTATTTTTTATTTAAATATATTGACTTGCCTTAAATTAGTTGAATCGAAAACACTACTACTTTTCCTTTTATTTGTATATCTGTCGCTGTTTTCCGTCTTCTCGTACCTAAAAGTCCTTCTGGTTTTATTTTTTATTTTTTTACATTGTAAAGAGTATGCTATTGTTAACCAATTAAGCATTCTTCAATCCATTACAATTACTCTTTTGATGCTTATGTTCCTTTTTACGTGAAATTGGTATGATCTTTTTATTCTTCTTATTTAAGCTAATGTACTAATCAAACCGGAAAACGTTCGTTTTATTGTGCGTTTGGTTTCTTGATAAGCTTTTTTTAATATTGTATCACTTTTTATTTTAAAGTTTGAATTCATTTTTACTTTAAGTATTTAAATGTTTTCTCAATGATAAATTTAGTATCGGCATGACCTACTTAGTTATATTGTGATTTTCAAATGTAAGACTTCAGTCTCAGTGTATTCCGTGATTGGATAAAATATTACAATAATATGTAGAAACAGCATCAATGTCGATTATGTTTATTTACTGAATTTCAAAAACTGCTATAGTTTTAAGATTCTTTTCCTCTCTGAAATAAACTATAATACTAGAATCATTGTTTTTAAAAGGGAGTTATGAAGAAATATTTATTTTATGTTCTAAAAATCCCTGCTCTGGTTTTTGTTTAAATATTACCATTAACTGTGCACTTTTAATGTGAATCCAGATACAGCTGAAAACTGTCCTTTCTTATAAGACAACAATGTAATTTGTTAATCATTTTTTATGTGATGGACACCATTTTGTTAGATAAATTTTTAATTTAATTTAATTAATAATCTCAGGAGAAAAAAAATAATTTCTTATGATACAAATGCACTTTCTCAAATGCTATGTAAAAGGTATTTTAAAAATAATATTTGAAGTGTTGCTGTATATATCATCTTAAATTAATAAATTTAATGACACTAAAAATTGATGTGATCTCTTTCAATGAGAACTGGAAATATTCTGTCTTTTAGTTATTTGCTTACATTGTCTTAAACTTTAAAATGAATACATATATTGTATTTTGGATGAAAATTTTATTTTGATGTATCTTTTTTTATTGTACTTGCAGTACTTAATTTTAAAAAATGACATCCCAGACAGATGGTCAAGATGCTGCTGGCAATCATCGAAGTCGAAAATTTATGAATGTTACTGTTTATTTCTTAGATGATTCAAGCCATGTATTCCAGTTACAGGTTTTTATTTTATATTTATTTTGATATTTTATTTTTATTTTGAAAAATTGAGTGTAATTAATGTAAAGTTGGGGTGCCAAATTTGCTTGCCACATGTGCAATCCAACCAATTTATTAATACACACTAACATATAATGAAATTTAAAAAAATTTCTCCTCAAAAATAAAAAAGATAGCAAAAAAGAGATGTCAAGTGTTAGGATGTAAAAATTTTTATTCATTTATATATATTTATTATAATGTATTACCTATACATTTCTGTGAATATTGATTTTTTATGCAGCTTACCAAAAGTTAAACCCTGTTTATTTGGTCCAAGTTAGCCTTTGAGTTTGACATCCTTGATGTAAAGCATTAAAACCAGAAACCTTTTTTTAAATAATTCCACATATAAGAATAATATATAATGTTTCTTTGTTGCATTATTTTAGTTACATATGACTTTTTTTTTAACTGACAGTAAAAATTCTGTGTTAATTTTAGTTTGGAATGAAGTTTGACTTAAATGTATTTTGAGTAGAACGTCGTTTATCCGAATCAATTGGGACTGGACACCGTTTGGATACGCGACTGTTCGGATAACCAAAAACCGAATGCGATCCATGCAGTATATGAAACCGGACACTATACAAATATTGAAAATCTCACATGCGGGAAACGTGCTTGAAGAAAAAGCAAAATAGGTCCAAAATGTTGCAATTTTACCTTTATTGTGAAAAATAATTACTTATTTTTTGCTGTATTATTGTCCACCTTCATTTTTTCACTGCAAGGTCTCTGATTCTCTTGAGCAGCAGTAGTTGAGTAGGACAGCACTCTGATTGTTGTTCGTACCACTCCATAGCTGTCTCTAACACAGAAAATGCATCAACATTTGATGGACCCTTGCTACTTTCATTGATGTTGTCCTCATCTTCATCCATTTCATCGTTGACAGGGTCGGATTCTTCTTGCATGTTAGTCACAATCTCGTCATCATTTAGGATTTGAAATCCTCAGTCTTCTGCATCGTATGCCATCCAGGTTTCTACATCAACAAAACTCAACAAAAGAGCATGTATACACCCTCTCACTTGGAAACAAACAGACCTAATATTCCGCCCAAATGTTTACCAAATCACACAACTGAAATTTGCCAAATATTCCTCACCTTGGATTTTCCTGTCACTTTTGGCCTAATCCAAAACAACTGTTGAGGATTGCACTGTTTGAAAACGTATCCAGATTTTGGTTCAGATCTTTGACGTTTCGGATAAACGACATTCATTAGTATATAGTTACTGGGACCATTAATAGTTAATTGAATTTAAAAGTTTATAATTTGATTTCTATGTTTCAGGCCAAAAGTCTAGGTCAAGTTTTATTTGAAAAAGTGTGCAAATTTATTAGTTTGTTAGAAGTGGATTATTTTGGCCTAGAATTTGAAGATGACAAGAAAACTAAGGTATAAAAAACCTCCATTTTTTGTAAAGTATGTATTCTGCTTTTTAAAAAAATAGTTGTTTATATGATAGAAGAGAAAAGTTAGAATAGAGAGTGTGTTGGTATAATAGAAACCATTATATTTTTTATGATTAGACACAAAATATATTTGGAAAGAATTAAAAAGTGCATTGAATATATATAATAATGAAATTTAATTATTTTAAAGTATAATTTTAATTTTTTTACTCTAATTAGAATAATTCAAATGTTACATAACTAATAAACATAACTATACTAAAATTTTAAGATAACATATGGAAATTAGATGATCTTGCATGACTTGAGTGTGTATGATTTTTAAGAAATTATGTTTATTTGGTTAATATATTTATTTCAGTACTCTTTGTTTTTGAAATCTAATTGATATATGAACTTTAGAAATTTCATTACATCCTTCTTTATTTTTAACTATTTTTTTAAAATGTTGTTTTTCTTCATTTTAATCACAGTGCTGGTTAGATGCCTTAAAACCACTATGTTCTCAAATTGCTACTTCTTTCCCCACTATGTACTTTTGTGTCAAATTTTACACTCCAGACCCAGTACAGTTGGAGGATGAATTCACAAGGTAATCTTTTTTCATATTCTTTGTAGAAAGTCATATTTCAAACTCTTGCTGTATTACTATATAAAATTTTCTAAAATTATTTTTCATTGTTGTAGTTTCTCCCCCCCCCTTCCCCCATTATTTAAATCTGAATCCAGGATAAATTTTATAATTGAATCAATGATGTACTTTTATTGTTTCATTTTTTAAAAATTCCTTTTTGCTCATTTTTCTCTAAATACTAGTTATTGAACTTCCATCTATTTCTAAATGAATGCATTTTTGATTTAGTGTAAGTGATACTTAAATAGATAGCTTCAATAGATAAAAATTTTAATCAGATTAATTTCTATGTTCATAATTGAGAAATTTATTTTGAAGTTAACTGTTAATCAAGTAATATGAGTTAGAATAATTTTTTCATTTTCTAATCATTTACTGATATTGAAATCCTCAAAGTGTGTAAGTAGTAATTTTTGTTTAATTTATAGAAATGCATTTAAATTTCTTATACATGATAAGAACTATTCATTTCAAATTGATGTGTCAAAAAATCTCTTTATAAGTTTTTTTTTTATTTGTACATTTTGCAAGTACAAAAAAGAAAAAAAAAGAGGATCCAATCATAATTAAAATTAGTTATATTATTTAATTTTAATTAGTGAAAAAAATGTTATATTAATTATTAGTTGCATCCATTTATTCATGATTTCATTTATATGCAATGTAACCAATTTTTTGCATAAAGGAAAAGATTACTGAAGTTTAAAAATTGTAAATTAAAAAAAATAAATAAGTATTCATCAAAAATTATGTAATACCAGAATTCCCTTTGTAAAAATGGAACATTACAAAATATGCATTTTACTTTGATCTGTTTGCAAACTGCAAAGTTTTGTAGTTAATCCATTGATTTAGATTGTGAATTTTGTTATTGGCAATGCCAAAATTAATTTGATGGTTCAATTCTGCCAAAAATTGACAAACAGGATAAAGTGATCTAGCTAGATGTTTAGTAGAACAGAGCATTCAAGTCCTTACTTTGTGTTTTGTAGAAATTAATATAGGCTCATGTATTATTTTTGTCACTTAACTATGATTCAAAATTGTGCTTGGTACTTTGACAATGTCCTTGCATAGTTATAGTCATTAAAACCAACTAATTGTAATTGCATTCATTCAAACATACAATTTTTGTGTGTCATTTAATTTTAATGTTTTTAATGCTTGTAGCACAGTAGCCAAGATATTATATTGCAACTTATTATAGTCAAAATAAGTTACTCATCTTTCATTTGAACTAATTCCTTTGATTTTATGTTTGAAAATTACTGAGAATACTATTCAAGGCAGGGATGAAAGTGTTTATTCTTTTATGAGAACATAGAAATAATTATAAAACTTAATAAGTATTTTAAAAAGGGGGATTTAAAATAATATTTTAAATTGAAGCAAATTAAAGCTGTACTTAGATTTCCCTTTTCATAATTGTTTGTATAAGTGACAGTGTGTTTTGATAGATATCTTTTTGGACTGCAAGTAAAAAAAGACATTGCTAATGGACATTTACAGTGCAATGACAATACTGCGGCAGTTATGATCTCCTATATTGTGCAAGGTATTTTTTCAAAATGTTTTGAAGTCTTTTTTTTGTTGTAGTAACTATAACTATTCAGAATCAGCTGTTTGACATCTTAAAAAAAATATATTGTTCTTATTGAAAAATTAATGAAAATTTCAAACTGTGTGATAATTTAAAGATGTTTGTGTTTTTGGTAAAAAAGTTAATTATGTTTATTTAATGTAATTGTTTATGAATATTTATAATAAACATTTTAATAATGAATTTGTTCTTTTATGAAATAATGATGAATTTTAAATAAGATTGATGAAATGACTGACATTTCTAAAATGGTTAATCCTTAATATAATAATTATGTATGATTAAATTTGCATGTTATTTAAACCTATTTAAATGCTAGTAAAAATTTTGCTAAATGTGCTATATTTTTGGTGTCAGAAAAATAGTTTTTTGCTTATTTTGGGGGGTTGAAGTAAATTGGCTTTTTAATAGTTTAAACTGATAAGCAGTAAATTTTCACTGTGTGTGCAGAAAATTCTTTTGAATATTTTTCATCATTTATTATGCTTAACACTTTAAATTTTGTAATTGATGAACATTTTTAAAAAGTTTATAAAAGTAATTATGTAAGGTAATTAGAAAGTGAACTGATCCATTAATATAAATGTAATCTTGTTTTTTCTTCTGTCACCCTGAGTAATCCTTTCAAGATCATTACTTTTTTTTTCCTTTTTCCATAAATACTTCAAAAAAAATCTTTGCCTTCTTTGAATTGAAATTTCTGGTAAAAGGCATATTTAATATGATATAACATTTAATGGCATTCTAGAATAAAGTTGTTTATGATATTAGATGTTGCACTTAAGTCTGCTTTCATATCATATACTATATAAGTCCATGTAGTTTCATTGAAATTAGTATTTAAATTTATTTCTGTGTAATAATATTGGAACTAATATCTAATTTCTTTCTACTATTTCTACTTTTATCATTACAGCTGACTTTGGTGACTATAATCCTGACAAGTGTTCTGATGGCTCTTATTTATCCAACTTCAAATTCATTCCATTTCAAGATGCTGAATTTGAGAAGAAAATTATGGAAAATCATAAAAAGATTATGCAAGTACCATACAGCATTTTCTTTTAATATTTATAAAAAAGAGTTATTTTAATAGATACCCAGAATTAAACACTAAACTTCAGATTTGGGTTGTATTTTTGCCCTGTCTCAAATTTTGAAATTACTTTCTTTTCTTTTTTTTATTCATAGAGGTCAAACACCAGCAGAGGCTGATTTAAATTTACTCGAAACTGCTCGAAGATGCGAACTCTATGGCATTAAGATGACAGCTGCCAAGGTCTGGATTTATTTTCTGTACTTTTTATTCATTTTTAATATGTATGTTCAAAATTGTATTACTTCTTATTTGGAAATGTATTCATGGGTTTTTCTTTTTCTTTTTGAGTGCCGAATGTCAATAATAATTGCAAATTTATAAGCTATCAAGGGACTATTATTTTAACTATCAAAAAATTATAACTTTTTCAACTGCCTACTTTAATCAATAACAAACATATATAGCAAAAAATAATTTCTTTTATTCACATTGAATGAAAGTAAAATTCATACACAAAAATTAAATATTAAATCAATAGATTGGTGTAATATTGTATTTATATGTAATCGTGTATTCAAGAAATAATTGAAATGTAATTGAATTAAGAATTTTGCAACAGTTTGTGATGGATCTATACTAACACCTTGGGGACTCTTTTAAAGAAATATTTTTCTCAACCAACTTTCACCAAAGGTAAGAAAACGTGATTATGCAAATTAAGTTTATTATATAAATTCTGTATTTGGGAGTTAGTGAGTGAAGGATCGTGAGTTCTTGCAGTGCAGATCTAAGTTTATAACAGTGTTAATTGAAGATTTCCCAGTGAGATCAATCGGATCGGATTTGACTCCATCAAGTATCAGTGTTCCTGGCTTTAACAGTAGGACTTCGGCTTCACAAAAGTACAGGTATTGTGAGCACTCTTTAAATAGAAATTGGAGAATAACTTGTTAGCGTGTGGCAGAGTTGAAATTGAGCTTGTATAAGTTATCATAGAAATAAGTTGAGGGTCCATAACTATTATCCTCGGTCTAATTGGTCTTACCTTCGCGCTCTTAGTATTGATCAACAATCTTAATTGGATTATTATTGTGCTTGCTTGATATTTTGTGACAGTAAAATAATTTGAGTGAATCATGTCGACTGATCGTTCAGTTCTCCCCACACACCTTACCGGGTCCGAGAGAAGACAAGGGGATTAGAGGGAAGTAGGTATACCCGAACATTACAAGTTGTGAGACTGTCATGTTTATCTTGAGAGCCATTAGCTTTGTCAATGTATTTGATAAACTACTTTTCCGCTTAAAACTTTTGCTGAAGACAATGAACTTGGCAAAAATTATTTGCTGAGGCCACCAATGTAGTAACTGTACAAGAGAGCATAATCCTCGTGGATTGCTATATGTAATTAGATCAAGAAAAATAAATGTTACCATTTAACATATAAAATATAATGTATATTTTATTGAAATTTGAATTCGCAATATTCAATATCCCCTTGATAAACTGATCTATTTTAAACTTTTGCATAGAACTATTTTGTTTTCTTTCCCTTCTCTTTTGAAATTTTAATCATAGATTTTTTTTCTCTGCACTAGCTGAATAATGGATGTTAATAAAAGGTGCAAATTTATTTTATACATTTTGGTATTTAGAATTAACTTTTTATTTTATTAAAATAGATCTGTGATATTAAAATTATGCATTTCGATTCTATAGCAAGGACACATGCTTAAATTTATAATAAAATGGTTTAAATTATGTGGTGCAATTTTATTTGTTCTTAAACTGAATTTATATTTTTCACTTATTCAAACAGATTATAATAAATGTACTTAAAACATAAAAATTTAATTATATGTATATTAATGGGAAAAACACATAATAGGTACACTATTGCTTACATTACTATCTTCCCATTATATTTTACTATTTTTATTTATTTATTGTAATCATAAATGGGATTAGTTATAAAGTGCTTATATTATTAAAAAAATATACAGTTGAACCTCTATTTGAAGCAATCTCTAAATCCCGAAAAAAATTTGTTAAATGGAGATTCATCTTTTAATACACTTTAGGAACCACATAAAACAAATTTCAAATTCTTAAACTCTATATATTATTAAAAAAGTAATTAGTCACACTTTTTTGTATGTAAATATCTATTTATTTTATGTATCTTATCCATAAAAAAGAAATCTACAAGGAAAAAAGAAGAAAAGAAAGGCATTGTATTAGAATACACTGTATTTTCAATCTTAAAAATAGTTTTATATTAAAATTCAGAACTTTTTAATGATGTTTTCTAATTTTAAGCATACACTACCACTTGCCTCCTTGCAGTTACTCGTCATTTCCTAAGAAAATCTGTTATTTTTTTTTTTTTGAAAGATTACCTCAATTTTATTGTTGTAGGTGTGTTAGGCACCTGGTAAAACAAGTTCAAGGTCATTGTGCACCATAAAATGTGTTAAAAGAGAGAATAATTTGAAATATTCAAAAATATTTACAAAATAGAAAGAAAAAAATTGTTAAATAGAAAATGCACTTCGCTATTTGAAGGTTATTTTACAAAGAAAATAGTAAAATGTTCTTGGTTCGAGGAAAAATTTCCCAATATAGAAAAAGGAACTAGTTTGCTATCCTGGGTCTATGCGCCGAACGTTGCTTGGCGCGATAAAGAATCACACCAAGCAGCGCATGTCTTTGGAATGGGATCCAAGATGGCAGCGTAGCGTTAAGCGATCGTCAGGAAAATAATTTTAAAGAACTTTTGAAATACAGTAAAATCTATTTCGAATGAAGAATGTAGAAAGAGATTGAGAATAACCAAGATAAAAAAAAGTGAATATCAATATAATCTAAAAAAATATTTACTGTTAGTAATACTATGCAATATAATGGGTTGGTGGGAAAGTTCTGTTGTATTTTAAATAGGCAAATGATTTTTCTTGTTTATAAAAAACATCTGGCTAGTGAGTCATTCGGATTTGTTTTTTTGTTTGTTCTTTTAGCTGCTGTATAATATAAAAGCAGTCTTTTTTTTACCGTTCAATCATTTACTTGTGATATTTAAAGTGAAAAACATGTCAGTAGATAAAGTGCATTTATAACACTGCATTTTGTATAAATTCCAAAAAGGAAGCAACGCATTGGTTGCATGTACAAATTTATGTGCGGTATTTGGAAAAGATATTGTAAATGTTTGTACTTGTCAAATATGGTTTAGGAAATTTCGTTCCGGGGATCTGAGCCTCCAAGAAAGTGATCGATCTGGACGACCATCCAAGATCAATAATGATGTTTTGCGATCCATGTTGGAAAATAATCCACATTTAACAAGTCGAGAAATAGCAGAAGAGTTTGGCATTCATCATACAACTGTTGGAGATCACATTAAATCTCTTGGGTTTGTGTTAAAGCAAAGTGTTTGGGTTCCACATGAATTAGCGGAAATAATTTGTCTGATCATGTAAGAATGTGTCCATCACATCTGATTAGACACAATGTGGAACTATTTTTGGACAAGCTGGTTACTGGAGACGAAAAGTGGATTCTTTATGAAAATATTAAGAGGAAAAAATCTTACTGCAAACCATCAACATATTCAGCAATAGTTCCAAAACCAAGTATCCATCAACAAAAATTACTGCTTTGTTTGTGGTGGGACAGGAAAGGTCCAGTGTACTATGAGTTGCTGAAACAGGGAAGAACCATTATCACAGATCTGTACTGCATTCAGCTGGATAAATTGAATGCAGCTATCAAAGAAAAAAGGCCTGCATTAGCGTGTAGAAAAGGAATAGTGTTCCACCACAATAATGCTCGACCGCATACTGCAATGGTGACACAACAAAAAGTGAATGGGTTAGGATGGGAAGTCCTTAGTCACCCACCGTATTCACCTGACATTGCACCATCTGATTATTACCTGTTCAGATGTCTGCAAAATTATCTAATGGGGAAAAAATTTAAGTCTTTTGAAAGTGCTTCTAAGGCAGTTGCTGACTATTTTAACTCCAAGGACGAGAACTTCTACAAAACAGGAATTCACTGGTTACTTGAAAGATGACAATAGGTTGTAACAAATAACGGAGCATATATAATTGATTAATATTAAACATGTATTTTTATAAATGAATTCAAATATTTTCTTTAAAATACGACAGAACTTTCCCTCCAACTCATTATAATAAATAATCTTATAATATAATTTTATAGTAATTATTATATATACTATTAATAGAAAACTATATAGTAATAATTATTATATATTCATATATATGATTTAACAACAATTATTTTATATTTTTATAATCATAATATTATGTAATAGTAATAAAAAAAGAGTAACCGCATCGTATTGTAATAAGAAGCCTACATAATACTCATTTATCATAATAATTATAAATAAATAACAAAAAAATAATTATTAAAAAACAACATCATAATAAATAAATAACATAATAATACTTATAAATAAATAACAATTATAAATAACATTTAATAATTATAAGAAATAAAATTAAAAACAATTACATATAACGAATATTATATGATTATCACAAAAATAATTGTATTTTTATATTATATTATAAAAAAATTACATAATGTATATGAAAAATCATAGTGAATATCAAATAACAGTATTGCAAACGTGCAATGTTCCAAGAACTGCAAGTTCCTTCAACGAATTTCATCGAACAAGGAACATTAAAAAAACATTTTTAAAAAGTAAAATAAAGTGGAAGTAGATGATATATATTTATAGCAATAATTAAAAGTACAACACTAATTCTTTAAAAAATAAAATATTCTAGTGCTCACTTAATATATTAGAAATATCCATATTCGAAAATATTACAAAATAAAACAGAAGACTGTTTTGTTTTGCAAGATAGAGCAAATGCAATAAAAATGTTTAAATTGTGAGAGAAATCGAATTAAAATCGTTTGAAATTAATAGGGTTACCATGAGAAAAAGCCAAAAATTATTTCTAATATACGTTATTCCCATGGCAACCACATTGCCAGATGTTAAAAATATCAAGGTAACCATATTGTAATGTTATCGCCCAACTTGGGCGATAACATTACAATATGGTTAATAAATATGCTATATTTATTAATACTGGGAACTATTTCCATTTAAAAGTTCAATATACAATTCTGCCGTATTAATTACTGTTAAAATCAAAATTTTATAAGTTTTTTAAGATGTAGGAAAATACCTACACAAACTATAAAAATATGACTCTTTTTATTTAAGATGATTTGCTTTAAATGTTAACAACAACTAAGTGCGTAGACCCAGGATATCAAACTAGCACCTAGAAAAATTCATAAAATGGAGGTCCAACTGTGTATTTGTCAATCCTAATCTAGTTCACACCTTTGGTAGGGAGGGAAAAATACAAAATTGTATCAATAGCTCATTTTTTTTATATTTCTCTCTCCTGTATGAGGACAACAATTTGTCAAGTTTGGCTTTAAATGAAAATGTGCAGTAAAATAGGATCCAACCAATGTATTTTTAGTTTGGGAACTGCTTTTAAATTAATGGTCGCTTAGATGGTAAAAATTCACAGACCTATAAGTTTGTGCTTTTGCAATTTTTTTATTTATATATGTGCATATTATTGTATTATCATTATAATAAATATGCTATATTTATTAATACTGGGAACTATTTCCATTTAAAAGTTCAATATACAATTATGCCGTATTAATTACTGTTAAAATCAACATTTTATAAGCTTTTTAAGATATGGGAAAATACCTACACAAACTATTAAAATAGGACTCTTTTTTTATTTAAGATGATTTGCTTTAAATGTTATTGAAGTAATTGTAAGTTATACATCTTTTTTTCTTTTCTTTTAGGATCATGAAGGAGTGCCTTTGAACTTGGCTGTTGCACATTTAGGTGTCCTTGTGTTCCAAAACTTCACAAAGATCAATACTTTTTCTTGGGCTAAAATAAGGAAACTGAGTTTTAAAAGGAAAAAGTTCCTCATAAAATTACACCCAGAAGGTTATGTAAGTATTTAGTTTCTAATACTTATCTAGGAAAATTTGCAGCATAATGCAAATATTTTTTTAATGTGTGAAAGAAAAAGCAAATGTAAATTTATTGGTCATTTTTGTTTTTAGGAATTGATTAACAGGCTCTCTGCGTAAAAAAAATAAGGCTTTTTATACCAGAAATCATGTATGATTATATGATGTATGATGATACCAGAAATTATGTTATTGTCAGTTATTTTCAATTTTATTTTAAGTATTTATAAATTTGAATTTTATGTTGAAATTATGATTTTTATTACTTCACTTCTTCCTTCTTTAGTTTTTATCTTAAAAATAATGAAGTTATGGCAGAGTTATCAAAATAAAATCTAGCATTGTTTGGATATATTTTGATTTTACTAATATCGAACTTTTGCCTATTGTTTTTCTCTGCTTTATAGATTTTTAATCATGTTTCATAATAAATTTGACTTTCTTTTTCAATACTAAAAAATGAACCATTATTTTTTTTTATTAACATTAAATGCTTTTATTTGTTTCTGCAATATTTATTCCATGGCTTATTTTCAACTAAGCTTATTTGGTCTGGGACCATATTAAAATATATCAGCCCTAAAACTTAATTTAGAGACAAATTCTAAATGCTTGCCAGTTATTGCAAAATGCTAACCTTAGATCAATGATTAAATACAGTACAATAAAAGTACTCTTCCAACAGCTAACCATTATTTTCTCTAATAAAATAGACATTTAAGTAATTTGTTAAAAAATAGGTAGGAGAACCTTGATTGGTAACTAATAAGCATCATATTATATTTTTAATTTAATACTTTATTAAATTTTTTTTTCTATTTGAGTCTTAAACAGCTCTGTAACAAAATTAAAACATCTGACCATTCCAATAACAAATACAATTGCTTGCTGTTAGTTCACTATACAATCAAAGAATTCTCTCTTTTTTTTGCGAAAATTTCTTACTGTCCCAAGCACCAAAAACAAAATAATGATTCTGCCAACCAATCTCTTGCTACTGAGTGAAACTCTTTTCATTTTTAAACAAATAGCTCTGTTATTAATATTGGCAATAATTTTACATTCCGATTGATCCATCATTTCTGCCCACATTCTCAGCCTTGGCTTGTTCACTGGTGCAATCCTATAAAAATAATAGTCTTAAATTTTTTTTTAATGTTCTTAAACTTAATTTTTGCTTTATCTTCTGAAGGTAATTTTTAATCTTAAGTTTCGTATTTTTTAATTGTTATTAATTTTAATTTCTGGACAAGTAAAATACTCAAACTTTCTATAATTATCCTTATCACTGGTGATAAAAGCCTAGAATAGATGAGTACTCCAATAAAATGCCTCCTCATTAGATTAAACAGTAATATTTTTCAATGATTTTTTTTTCTTCAAAATTATTGATGTGTTCTTATTACCATTCTTTCCCTTTTCAGATGTACTATTTTCATTAATTTCATTTAAAAGATCTTGATCTTCTGCTTACCCTTTTTTTCTCATTTATGTGTTTTCAAGAATTTTTTTTACTCCATTTAATTTTATCATCTTCTCTAGTATTTCTGTGTTCAAAAATCATAATGTATTGTCTTCTATAAAATATTAAATTGCATACAAAGATTTAAGAGCTACATCATTGCAATAAAATTACTATTTATCATAGTCAAAGAAGTGTTTTGATTGGAATTTAAGAAACTGAATGATGAAAAAAAAACTGTAATGAAAAAAATTTTAAAATTGTTAGAAAAGATGAAGAAAATATTTGAAAGTTTTGAAACTGTTTGATTTTCTTCATAAATAAATGTTATATTTGTGTATTTTATGTATGTAGATTTGTTTATTTCTATAAAAATTTTCTGTTTGTTAGATTTCACGAATGACATGATTTGTAATCATGAATGGTGAATGTCCTGAACAAATAAATTAAACTTGAGATTGTTATATACTTTTTCAACTTTATATCATAAACAAAAACAAAAAATTTGTATTGTGGAAGTAATTGATGAATTTACATCACTTAAATACTACATTTTTAATCCATATTAATATTTTGTTTCATTTATTAAGGGTTATTATAAGGACACAGTAGAGTTTTTCTTTGAAGGTCGTAATGAATGCAAGAACTTTTGGAAAAAATGCATTGAAAATCACACCTTCTTTCGTTGCACAGATGCTAAGCAAGGAATGAGGCAGAAACCTAAAATATTTAGCAGAGGCTCTTCATTCCGGTATTAAATATTTGTATTTCTTGTGTTAAAAAATTTTATGAATATATCTTGGTTATTATCTTATTGCATAACCTTTTATGAAAACAAAATACTTTGTACAATGTTTTATAATTATATTAATATTATTATATGAATATATTTTAAAAGTACTATATTAACTTTTTTAGTTCTTTTTTTTAAATGTTCCTTCATTTCCTATTAAAAATATTATTAAAAAGGCTTTCAAGTATGATGAAAATAGGAAAATCAATATTTAATTTTAATGATCCTTAGCAACTGCCGACTTTGTGGATAACTTTGTGGAAATACAGAATATGAAGATAGCTTTCTTATTCATGAATATGAAAATTTTTATTAACCCTTTCGGGACAAAGGGCGCAAATGCATGCACACTGCCAGTGGCAGAGGTTTCTTTTGCGATCATCACTCACAGGCCGGAGGGTTTTGTTGTAGTTAAGCCTATATCTATAAAAATACCGAAATATAAAGGTATTGTTTATGCATTTTTCGAACATTTTATTGTCTGTATTTATTTACCATTTAATGACTCTTAAACTAAATATGAAACTAACTTTGAAAACTAAATATGTTTCTTAAAATTCTTTTAGTATAAAAAAATTTTAGAACAGGGATCCATATTGAGTCCTATATTTTAGTTCTTGCACTCGTAATAAATCATTTGCTATTTTGGAATTGTTGTTTGTTTGTTTGTTTTTTTGTGGAAATGTGAACAAACTAAAACTACTCTTAGAGAGGCATTATTTAGAGAGAAAATACCATAGAGAGGCATTTTCTCTTGATGTAATTGGCTATCTGAACTATGATAATCATTAAATTTTTAATCAGAATATGTTATTTGTCACTATCACTACTCTCAGATTCTAATTCAGAATCAATTTTGCATCATTCTGCTATTCCAAGTTCAGTTAAACATTTTTGGTGCTTCGACCTAGTGAAAATTAAAAGAACAATTTTGTCTACGAAATCTAATTATCCATTGAAAACTAGACTGCAAACGCAAAAGAAATGCTCTGGCAAAAATAAAACTCTCTTGACTATAAACAAAAACCATGTGTTCATTTCAAAAGCAGTCATAAAGCATTCAGTTTATAGACATTCTATACACCTAGTGTTTTTAAATCAAAATCCACTTGCATGTGAGTAATATTTCTCCCATTTCAAGCAGAAAGTCAGATCTACAAGTATCTTAAATGTTATGAACATGTAATGCCATCTATTGTGAAAACAACTGAGCTTTCAAATGTTCCAAGCCAGTGTCACAGATTTGTGATGATGAGCCCTGGAAGGAGAAATGCACTGGCACACATATACACCGTTCAGGAACTGAGTTTTTCATGCTGATGCATATATGTGATGATCAGCCCAAAGGGGTTAAACAGTATTAACTTTGGAAATTAATTACAGGAAATCTAATTATATAGTAAAAAAGGAAGATTTACAAGGCGTTATGAATAAAGGTACAGCCTAATTATAGCCTATTTATAGCGTAATGCAATCATTTGGCATATACCCCTGATAACTAAGTGGTCATGGTTAATAATTCATGCTTTAATAATGCTTTGTTGAATCATTTAACAGGTCTGAGTTCTAGTGCCCCAAAAAGACCCACCATGTACTGCAGTTCCTGCATGTTAAATCTATCAAGGCTCAATCCTTGCATTGACCTACTGAGGAATTTGGAAAGTAGAGTGCTAACATGGATGTTGTCACTTGAGATTGGCTCATAAGTACAAGGTCTATCACTAATAACCATTGTGCCACTTTGAAATACAGCATTAAAAAACAATTAAATTTAAATACAGGTATCATTGTTTAATAACAAAAAATGTAGTACTTTTCCGTTAGCCGGGCACAAATGTCGCCAATTGTGAACCAAATGCGAGCCAAGTCACTAAGCGAAACAAATGACAAAACAGTCAATGGAATAAAAGTCAAAAACGTTCAACTATTAACAAATATAAATTAATAGTAATCAAAACAAGTTCAACTATAAGCAAATATTAATGAATTGTAAACAAAACAGTTTTACCAAAAAAAAAAAAAAAAAGGATGCCTATAATTATTGGTTTTTTAGAATATGGTGATGTCCTTGAGAATTTGCTTAAATTGATTGTTTATTCCTCATTCTCCACATAAATTCAGCAAGGAATTTTCATCATTTTTTAAAAACAAAAATTAAGATGGAAGAAAGAAAGGAAAACAGGCTTTGTTTTAAATGAATTCCGAGAGTAGAGCACATGGCCCCAAACAAACATTCCCCTTATGGTTGTAAGAAATTTGGCAGAATTATACATTACTTGGTGATTTTTCGCTTGTGCCTGGCTGATGGAAAAGTACCAAAAATGTTGTTAAATATGGATTGCCTTAGGAGGCTTTAATAAATTCAGATAAAGAGTACTTAGTTGTTCAAAGAACTTAAATTTTAAAATTGAATACCATATCATGTGCATCAAATTGATGAATGGTCTCCAAGTAGTTGAATATAACCATTACCAGTCAATGGTTAGTTCAATTTGACCAAAGGATGTGTAATGTAAATTGTGTTATGTAAAATCAGCCCACAGCATTATGGAACCACTACCACTTTTCAGCTTGGGTCTATGAAACCCCTCCTACCATCAGCTCATTCCAGTGGGAATAATTCATCTGATCAAGGAGATGGTGTTGCGTTATAAGTAAAGGCATTTTAGTCTTCTATTGCCGTATTTCGTCAACACCAAATTTCACTGCACTTTCTTTATCTACACATCTTTCATATGCCTCACATTGATTGCTACTGTTACTTAGTACAGGGTTAGTTGTCTGATAATACAAGGAATCTACATTAATGTTGGTCTTGATCATTAAGTAGATGTATTTGGCCACTGCATTGTCAATGATGGGTGGTGATGCTCAAAATTATGCACATTCAAGACACATTGGATCCAGGAATGTTGAATCCCTTAACATTGTCCAAAATAGAAAGCCTCATGCATCTAGTTCCAAATAGCATTCGACATTCAAAGTCTGTTTATTCCTGGCATGCAGTCGTAATCACGTTAGAAAAATTTCCACGTAAAAGATTTGAACACAAATAAAAACCTCGGTAATGCACTTTTTTATTTATATATTTTTTTACTATTGGATTTTTAACTCTTTGGTGTATAGGTACTACAGTTAATTGAAAGGATTCATATATATTTCAGTAATCATGTTCCTTCACTAAATTTTCAGGTATAGTGGTAGAACTCAAAAGCAAGTTTCAGAATTTGTTAGAGAAAACTGTTTTAAGAAGCAACCCTTTCAAAGGTAAGTAAAGATATGGAAAACATATATTTGTATTCTCCTTCTTTTAAATTATTGCAAAATACATTGTTGAACTACTCCTTTCATTTCAGCAACATTTATTAATTCATGAGTAGTAAAAAGGTAGAGGTAAAGTAAGAAATCATTAAGGTAAAAGTAGGAAAGATTATTTTTTATATTTATCAGATTTTTGTGATACAATGAAAGATTAGGAATCAAAATTTTTTCTTATAATAATGTAGTCAAAAATTGTAATAAGTAAAATTTTGTTATTTTTAGGAAAAACATGAGTGTTTTTTTTAATTTAAAGTAGATTATTCATTTATTATTAAAATATGTGTTTAATTTATGAAACTTTTAAAATTTTCACATTTGTAATTTTTTTAAAGTGTAAAATATTTGATATAATATGTATAATGTTTTCATTTTTTGAATATTCTATTTTTAAAATTGATTATGTGTTCAATTATTATTATTTAATAATTTTGAGTCTATTTTGGAAATAAAAGCTAAGGAATTTTGACCTAAATGAAATATGTTTTATAGAATAGGACATATGTCTTACTAATCTTTCTCAGTCTGATAGATGGGCTTATAGTGTATCTATTTAAATTTCCAAGATATTCTTAATATATTAAACACCATTGGGAGGGGGAGAAGCATTCTGATGGTGTAGTTTTTTATTTAAAAATTATTAGCAATGAAAATCATATTTTCAAATATCATGATTTTTGAATATTAAATGCTCATAGGAATAAATAAAGTACTAAAAAAATAATTTTATTAAAAAAATTTATATATTTTGTTGTTGTTAACCCCTTAACAATTTCATTTTTTATTGTATTTTTTGGTTAATTTTAAATAGGAAAATACTATTAAAATTAACCTTTTTAATATTTTTCAGCATTTATAATTTTTTTAATTTAACTCCTTTGGGACAAATGTCCCATATCCACACCAGCATGGAACACCTACAGTTCCTAAACAGCTTGTATGTGTGCCATGCGTCTAGAACATTTTGTAAGCTAAATTTTTTGGCAATAGATGGCATTATATGTCCATAAGGTTTGAGATACATGTAGATCTGACCTTCTACTTCAAATGAGAGAAATATTACATACATGTGGTTTATGTTTTATAAACATAAAGGGAAGGGATTGTTTCCAAATTGAATGCTTTATGACTGCTCTTGAAATGAACACTTGGTTTTTGTTTATAGTGAAGATGAGAGTTTTATTTTTGCTAAAGCATTTGGTTTGGGTTTGCTGTCTATTTTTCAGTGGATAATTAGGTTCTGGTAGACAATTTTTTTTTTTTACTTTTACAAGGTCAAAGCATCAAAAATTTTTTAACTGAACTTGGAATAGCAGAATGATACAAAATTGATTCTAAATTAGAATCTGAGAGTACTGATAGGGACAAATAATATATTCTGATTTTTCTGTTCATTGCAAATTTTATGAAAATATTTCAGACATCTGTATGCCGTTTTCATCAACACGAAATGCCTCTCTATGGTCATCAACATTAGAAAAGCGAGTTTTTGTTTGTACACATTCTCGCAACCCCCCCCCCCCTCCAAAATAGCAAATGCTTTATTATGAATGCATGAATTGTAATATAGGACTCAGAGTAGATTCCTGTTTTAAAATTTTTCATACTTAAAAAAATTTAAAGAAACATATTTAGTTTTGAAATGTATAATGTTAAGAGTCATTAAATGTAAATAAATATTGACAGTAAAATTTTTAAAAACTTGTGCGTAAACAGAAAGTAACTTAAATAAAGGGAGTAGATAAATACAAAATATAAAAAGCACATGTTAATTGTGTGTTCTATAGAACTATATTAAATAAAGCATTTAAAGTTTTGGTATTTTCGTGGATTTAGGCTAACTGCACAAAACCCTCCAGCCCTGGCGGTACCCACATGTTTGCATCCTTCGTCCCAAAAGGGTTAATGAAAATAATAGTATTTTCCTTGTAAGTTGTCTTTTTTTCTACATGAATGCTTAACAGGAAAAGCTACACTCAAGGCTGTAAATTTTAAAAAGTACCCATTTACAGTTTTTTTATTACATTTACTTAACCTCTTTTACTGGACAACTATCACCATCTGTACAGCTAACTTTATATTAAAAATTTAAAAAATATGGGGGAAATAATACAAACAATAGAGAAACAAGTGCGGGCAAAGCAGTAGTTGCCCGAACATAGTGTCTGTATGTCATACAGGCAAAACGGAAAAGGTGTTAAATAGATATTTTTTTTTCTAGAATAATACTTAATTTTAAAATTTATTTTGGATTTTTACGTGTTAGTTATTTTAGTTAAAAAGGAATTTGAAGAAATTTTTAATTTTATTATTATTATTGATTTTTTAAATAAATATTTATATTGTTACGTAGATCGGGATTCGAGGATTCTATGTAAAAGCAGTTGTAAGCAACAAGACAGTTCTTTGCGAGCGATGTGTATTTATTGGCGAAAATCAATCTTTACAAATACAGGATTCAACAGCAAAGTTCACAGAATAAATAACAGAAGGATTTCACACCTTCAACAGCACTCAGACACAATAAACAGTGTCTAAAATACGCGTTTGTAAATGATTATTCACAAGCACAGTCGAGCTGATTAAGTTCAAGGCAAGTCTACTAATCGCTAATCAAAACAATGCTTACTACTCGCTGGTTGAAATCAGACTGACTGTTGCGGCGAGTATCGCTCTATTTATAGTAGGGGCCAAAATTTCTGGAAAAATGCGCTCGCATCACAGATCATGAAATTAGTGGATTTTTCTACTAATTTCTAGAAGAATCCAGAGGGTCCCAAACTCGCCAACTTGGTCGTCCAAAATGATGCCAACTTGGCTTTATTGCCAATATTTCGCCAAGTTACCAATGAATCACCATTATAACGTAAGGGACGGCGTTGCTTGTGAATATTACAATCTTAACATGAAATAAATATAGCATAGAGTAATATAAAGGCATTGCACATCCAAATACAAATTATTTACATTATTTTATACAAAATTCATAACAATATGCTCACTTGTGTTTTTAATCTTTATTAATTTTCTCTTATGCAGAATACTTTAGTAAAATCAAACTAAAATTTTATTCAGTAGTTCATATAATTTTCATAGTAAATATTTTTCAAAATCTGAAAGATTTTTTTTCTAAGTTATTGACAGTGGAGTTGATAATGAGTTTTTTTTATTTCTCACCCTTTATTTCTTAAAATTTGGACATTTCCAGTCTTTTATCTTTGCATATTTTTTAGGGATGGGGGGTTGAAAACATGATTTTTAAAATTGTATACTTTGTAATTTTAAGATACAACCTATAATATTTGTATGATTAAGAATCTAGTGTGAAATATATATATATATATTTGTTTATGAATTACTTAATTCTATAGGTCTACTAGTTTACGGACATCTTCTTCCCCTTCAAGAAGCATAGGCTCACCAATATCTCCACAACCTTTATTACCAGTTACCAGCCTTTCTTGTGGATCCATATCAGATATATCTAAAGAGGCCATTCCACCACAAAAGGTTCTTTCCACCTCCGAACCCACTACTCCACATGTTGTTCCAGAGTTACACAACTCTGTTAGTGACAATTGTACAAGAATACCTGATACTCCAGTGTCGGGCCCTGTATCTCCTAATGGCGATTATGGTAATGAATATTATTCCCAAGATACTGATGATAATATCTCTCATGACTCTTACCATGTGCTTGAAAAAGAATCTGCTAAAACTAACACTGACTGCATGCCTACTAACAATCATAACACTCCAGATCAAAAACAGCAAGATGAGGAACTAGCAACAACCAGTAATGCTTGTGGTAAGTCCAATGATTTTGAGGAAGAGGATTATAGACGGAGGTCCTGCCGTCATCGAGTGAGGGTTTTTTCAAATCATGTCAGCGTCGATCAGACAAGTCCTGTCTTGTATGCAAGAGCCAATCGTCACTTGTCTATTGATCGACCAGAAACTTTATGCAAAGCTTATCCTCGAACTGTAGATTTTGTTTACGTTAATCAACTTCCAGCTGTAGGTAGTTTCTCTTATAGGGATGATTCTGTTGAATTAAAATCTCCTGGAAAGCTTAAGCTAGAAATGCTTAGGCAGAAACTTAAATCAGATGAAGAAATTGCTTCTGTAGCAAATGGGAGGGATTTTAGGAAAAGATCAAAATCTCAACCTCTACCATTAGATGTAGATTTATTAAATGATTTATTGCATGTAAATGATACTTCTCCCAAACCAAGTTGTAGCAATTATCGAGATATCGATCGTAAAGAGAGTGCTATGAAAGTTATTGCTGATAATCTCAATATAAAAAACACACCCAGCGTGGTACAAAATGTAGATTCCTTAGAGGGTCCATCAAGTGCACTAGTTGTGTCAATTCCTCCCGATTTTGTACCTAAAGCAGAATTAGAAAGGTCTTCTGAAAAAACCCCTAGTAGTTCTTTTGATGATATTTTAAACTCACCAGCATATCAAAATTTCTATCATATGGTTTATCTTGATATGATGAGGGATTCTGATTATGTTGATCGTTCAAGTCATTACAGTTATAATACTTATAAATTTTCTCACATTGGTCGTCCACCAGATTCAGCTTTGAGGGAAAGAAATTCAACTGTGGAAAGCTCTTCTAAATTACAATCCAACCTCAGAGATAAGTCATAATATCAGTTTATAAGTTGAGTAGGCATAAAGTTTAATTTCTGGATCAATCCTCTGAGGATAACCCAGGATGACTTTGAGTTTGGATTAAGGTTTGATAGAGAGGTAATCTGTTACCAGTAACAAGGCTCTTTAGGGACCATGCTGCAGTTGCATCTGGTACAAATGTATGCTCAAAAAAGTTTATCTTTGTTGAAGCAGATGGCTATTTATTTTCTTCAAAGTAGTTTTGCAAAAAATGTGGATACAATTGCTCACAAAATATATGAATTCACCTTTTATACTTAAAATTATCTTTTAAAAATACTATGATGTTGATTCATTTTAGTATTTATATAATTAATTATTAAATTTAGTGCAAATTCCCTGTATGAATTGAAGTCCAGGTTATTAAATTTTATCAAAATTGCTAAATTCTTGAATTTTAAAAGTATGAATTTTATTCTTAATTTTGGATTTTATTTAGAAATATATAAATGTAGGACTTGAATTCTTGAAGCTTCAGTTTTTGTTTTTGATGAATATGATTGTTGCCTTATTGTGTTGGTTCAATAAAATTGGAATAATGGTTTAAAAAAATAGTAACTTAAGAGGAAAAAATCTTCATCTGCATGATTTTGGACTACTTACTGAAAATGGTTTTAGAATCATGAGGTAGTGGGCAACTTTTTGAGTACTTCAAATCATAGTAACAATAACTTTTTCAAAATAATTTTTATTATTTATTACCAAAACATTTAAAATTTAGAAAATAAGTAATTCTCATAAATATTAAAAAAGTTACTGATTTTTTAAAAAAGCAATAATGAAATCAAACTAAAAGAATTTTTCCATGCATGCTTTATGCATCAAGGACGGACCAAATGAAGTAATCCAACTATCATATCGCTTTGTTAAAATTTTGCTATACATGGAACTTATTTTATTCATGGTTTTTAGAGAATACCTGTGTTATTAAATATGCAAATTATGCTTGTATCACTCAAAAAAAAATTCTTTTATGAATTTAAAAATATCAAATATATTCAAGCAATTAAATTTAATTAGTGAAATGAAACATTATTTAGGAAAATTTGATTAAGGGAAAATCATGTAAAATATACTTTTACTCTATGTCTTGTATAAATTAGTGAAAAATTTATCTATATTTTTTTTCTGTTTGAATGTCATATTGTAGTACATTTAAAAAATATGAAAGTATAAGCTCAACATTAGGTAAGTATGTTAAATAATGATTATCCAGTTC
Source organism: Trichonephila clavata (assembly GCA_019973975.1). Lineage (NCBI taxonomy): Eukaryota > Metazoa > Arthropoda > Arachnida > Araneae > Nephilidae > Trichonephila > Trichonephila clavata. The sequence goes on along the minus strand of BMAO01011040.1, from coordinate 57,681 downwards.
TTTCGATCAAAAAATTTTGAATCAAATACCTGAGCTTGGCTTTAAAAGCAAATAAAAAATACTGTTGTGAGTGGGAAGTTAGTTTTAGGGTAATTTTTTTTAATGTTGAAATATCCCAAACAAATAACTAACCTTTTATATTAAAATCTTTTGAATAATTTTCTATTCTATTCTATAAGATTCTTTTTTACTTGCTTATTTAATCTTTTTTGTTAACTTTCCCTATTATAGTTTAAAGTATATTTTCTTCTCTTTATATGCTATTTATCTTTGAATTATCTTAAATGAAGTTCAGATTTTAAATTGTACATTTTTGAAGAAAGATTAGTTTTTAAAAATTTTGAATGCATGCTGTTTGATAACAAAAATGATTTAAAATGTAAACATTTATCAAACAGTATTTTCCCCCCTGAAATATTTACTTTTTTTTACAGCTTTTATATTAAATTTCTTTTCTGTTTTTCTTACCTTATTAGTTTATTCAGCAATAAAATTTTTTTTTTTTTTTAAAGTTATTTGTTCAGTGAAATTTCAGCTTAAAATTACATTTATGTGTGTAGTAAGTTATATGTGTAATTGAGCCTTAATCATGAGAAACCTTTTGCCTTATAATGTAACTGGTTGATAATAGATCAATCGATGATTTTGTCTCGTAATACTGGTTTTAGATATACGAATATATACATTTTCCTTTCACCCAAAATATTTAGGTTAGAAAATAAAATTCTACATTTGCAGTTAAATAAGTAGTTTTTGCCTTAACCACACAGATTTTGTGGTGAATGCCTTACTGAATTTATGAGCAATAAATAGTTATTTCTATAGAAAATTAAGTAATTTATTGTTGTGAATATTAAAAACTCAATCTTTGTTAGAACCTTCTTTAATGTATGACTGTCCTTCTCTGTGCTGTTATTGCTCTTTGTCTTTATTCTTTTGCTGTTAAACTAAAGCTTACTTCTCCAATGTTATGTTTAAATTGGAAGAAAAAAATATATTTTGTTGATGTTTTTTTACACATCTTATCAATCAAAATTCATTTTAATCCTTCAAGTATAACCAACTGTATTTAAGCCTTTTTTTTTTTTTTAAAGCTCAATCAAAGAAATGTATTTAAATATTTTAGAGATTTCTAATTTTTTAAATTTCTTCTTCTTTTATTATAAATTTTAAATGAGGTAAAGTATTTCTTTTAGATTACTAATTTCTATCTTTTTCTGTGTGTGAGAGAAAAACAAGTTCATAATGCAAAAATATATTTTTTTATTCCTATTAAGCAGTTTCAAAGTAAAATATGAGAAAGATATAGTTGAATTGAATTTGAAGTGATTATTATTGATGTTTAAAAAAGAATTATTAGTGATTTATTCATTTCTGTGTTGAAGATATTTGTTGATTCATCCTGTAATTTGCTAAATTTATTTTTGTAAATCAGTGTATTTTTGGAAGATGTATAGAAGATTTGTTTTTAGTATATATGTCTTCATTTGTATCAGTTTAAGTATTTGATAAAATCAGTGTTTAGCATTAATTGTAAAGCTTATATTTAAATAGAAGTAACAAAAATCTCCCAAAGTATTTTTTAGTTAAAATTTTTTCTCAATTCTTAATTAAATTTAATATATCTTTTTCATCCAGCTACTATTTTGCTGCGATTTGCATTCAAGATAACCATTTTGAGTTTTATGAATGGCTAGTCAATTTTTTTATTATTATTTTTAAATTGTAATGTAAAATTCGATAGATTCACATTTACTCAATTTTTTTAATCAGAATTGTGCATTGATTTTTTAACATTTTCTTTTTTTCTTGGTATATGTTTGAGTATTTTATGAAATGCAGATTTTATCCATTTTCGAATTCAATATATCATTGTAAATATATACAAATAAATTCTACTGCCATAGTTAGCTTTTATGTTTATATACTTAATTTTCCTATTATATTTTTCTACTGAAATATATTTTAAGTTCATCCTTACAAAAGTAATTTTGCTACAAAATTTTGAAAATTCCATTGGGAAACTTGCATTGTCTCTTTTTTATTCTAACTTTTTAACCTTTTATTAATATTATCTCAGTATTCATTTCTTTAAAACTTTGCAAAAATTGCACTGTTTCATTTTTATTTGACTCAATTAACCGACTATCAATTTTACCTCAGAGTTGCTTTACTTAAGCAAGGCTGCCACTGTTTGCCGTATAAATACACTAAAAATGTCGATGAAAATGAAAAAAAAATTCAGAACTTTAAGAAAACATGTCCATTTGTTAATGCATTTGTTCAAGAACATTGATTTTTGCTGTAATATAGTTTGGAAAATAAAAGCCAGAATCACTATTTTGGTGTTATGCCTTTAAAATATTAATACATTCTAGCTTAAATTCTAATGTAAAGAATGAATGATTGTTTAAATTATACTATATTTTTACTAACTTTTATAAAATCAAAGCTGTTTTTAATTTGATTCTTGATTTATATAATTTATTTTAAATTCTGAATTACTTATATATATATTTTTTTGGTAGTTAGGTGATTGAGTTTTATAAATATGTATGCAAACATCACAATATTGTGGTAACATGTGTGTGTTCACATTGCCATTTGAGATCATATTTTAGTCCTAGTAGATTGTTGAATCTGGTTGAATTTAATAAATAATGTATTGTTAGAAGTTTATAAACTCTTGAAGCTTTGAACTTCAAGTTATGTTATCAGTGCATCAAATTACATTTGTGATATATTGCCATGAATTAAAATCTATGACTTACATATTTGCCTCTTTTTCTTTATTCATTCAAAACTACTTTTCTTTCCTTTGATTCTTGTTAAATTTATTTAAATTAGATTATGTAATAATTAATTTGTTTATAGTATGAAACATGTTAATTCTTTTAAAAAATGTTGATAGTAAAATAAGCATTTGAAAGTACATTTTTAGAAGAATTAAACATTTATAGTACAATCTTGATATATTTTTTATTCAGGCTTATAATGTTGATAATAACTTTTTATTATCTTAACTATTTTAGGAATGGTACACTTGTCTTAATGTAATCTGTATTTTAGCTCTATATTTTAAAGCTTATTGACTGCATACGTTATTCATATGAAGAGTTTAAATGCTCCAATTTTTTATGCATAAGGCTTATTTGAAGTGAGGAATAATTGCTATTTTTTTATTGTTCAGAATTATATCTTGATAAATCAATAAATTGAAGTATATTTATAATCATTCTTTTAAAAAATAATAGGGTTAGAAAATCCAAAAATACATTTTCACATTTTTCCATACATCATAATTAAAAAAAAAAATTATTGGATTGTACTTATTCGAAATCTTTTGCTAAAAATTCCTTTTACTGAAAATTTTTACTTTTTTTTTGTTGAAAATTTAGATTATTTTTTTCAAGTATAATTTTGAAATTGATATTCATCTGAAAGCTGTTTTTTCCCTCAAATATTTAACTTATAACTCGTGAAGTAACTATTTAAAACTAAGTACATTATGCAACCATCTGCCTTTTCCTAATTATTTGATAATAATATGGCTCTTGGATACTCTTTTTACTTATATTCCTATCTTTTATACTAAATATTTTGTTTTTCTTTAATGCTTCAAATTTGGAGTCATGGTAAGTTTGCATTAAATGTTACTTTTTAAATCTTCTTAAACAATGTAAAACACATTTATATTTACTACATTTTATGAATATATAATTTCACTCAAAGTAGGAATCTTTTATGTGTTATGATTTTAAGCATTTTTGAATTTATATAATATTTGATAAAACTTTTTTATTGAAGTTTTAATGGTATTTCATCTTTTTTCCTCTCAATTGTAGTTGATGGTAACAAAGAAAACATTCCAGATCAGAAAAGTGTTGATAAAGTTGAAAATAATAACAATAAGCTGGAGTCAAAAATAATTTTAAGAAATGGCAATAGCTGTATTTCTGAAGAGAAGGTCTCCATGAATCATTCCAAAAAACTAAATACTTTCACTTCTTTCAATAGTGAATCAGAAAATGAAATTTATAATCAAGAGAATCTTTCTCAGTTTAAAACTGAAGCTTCCGTTGAATACATTACAAAAAGAACTGCAAGCACTAATTCTATAAGCCGTCTTTCTACAGATACAAGTTTTGAAGATCATCAAAAGAATGTTGACCAGAATTATTTGAATGAGAATCATTTAAAGGATTCAGAACAAAACTCTGTTGAAGAGAATTATATTATTACTGATATACAGCAAACTTATGGAGCTTCAACTTTTTATGTTAGCAGTCCCTATGCTGTCAAACTTGCAAATAAAAAGGTAAGTGATTGCACATTCCATTCTTTTCAATCCACTCATTTGAGGAAAAAAAATGAAATCTCTTAAAAAAATAATACATTCTAAAAGTTCACATACAAATTTCTTTATACCTACACAAACAATTAAATTTTAAAGATAAATGTTAACTTCAGTCATAGTCATACTTCTACAATGCAACTAATTTTATGCAAAGTAGATAACAGTTAAAGATATTTTTTGTTACGTAGACATTTTGCAGTATTTTGTAGACACAACCAATTATACAATTACATCACATTGTCAAAGATGTTATAGCCAATTGGATGACCTCAAACTTATTCAGATAATCAGATGTGTGAAACTGAGTAGTCATACTAAGCAATGGGCTACCACTTGCTCTATATGGATTTGGCTGTGCAAAATTGCTAGCTACAATGGTTGCTGCAAGAAATTTCTCAGCAGAATGAAGGCTCTGAATTTATGCCACACTTTGAAGTACCAGGAAAGCTATTTGTGATAGATCTTGTAATTTTGAGCCATTGTCAAGTGATAAGGGCAGCACCTGACAATCTGAGCTGGTACTCTGTTCTTTAAACTTCCACACCACTCCAACTTGAAGACTTTTGAGCTTTGACAGATTAAACAGGAATCATTCGGGTAGGTCTGCATGGAAAGTCTTTAGTGTCATCAAGGTTCGACTGAAACAACGTTGGCCTTAGCCATGAGATTCCCTAGAAGGAGTAAGATCAGATGATTACTGAACCCACTGTCTGCTATCCAGAATGCTACAGCCTCTTCCATAATAATTATGGTAGCTGTACCGTCTCTCTGCACTTGGCTATATCAAAGATATGCTAATAGTATCCTTTAAAACATCTTCTTTTAATTCCACAACATTGGCAGTAGTACTGTAGCTTTTTGTCATAGCTGCCAGCAGACTAATATTGTATAGTGAATCCTGCTTCAGTCTTGGGGCTATGACCATGGTTCAGAATTATGCGGTCAGTCGCCAAAAGCCCTTGTGTATAGCTGAACAAAGCGACCTTAATATTCACTCACTCACTCAGTCTTGGAGCTAATGATTACTGGATCCATTTATTGGAAGGACTGAAGGAGCAGTCCAAATCAACCTTTATTTTTCAAAGTTTTTATTTCACACCAGGTCATTCCTCCTGGAGTAAATTGCTATTTCATATGACAGCTGGTCATCTCTAGTCATCTTGCATATAGCTTCAATGATTCACTATGGTGTTGATAACATCCTGAAGCCGATGGCTTTACATTCCATAACGCATAGTCTTGGAGCCAGGTACCATACTTTTTGGATGGCCTCTATGCTGTTGATTTCCTTTGCCAAGGAGGGCAGCAGACTTTTTGACAAATATAGGTCACCAGATTCAAGTCCCCTAAATTGGTACAAAGCTGAAGCAACAATTGATGAATGTCTGGCAGAATTATTGCAAAATGAGATTCAAATCTATTACTCCTTACATCAATGTATACAAGTATGCGTCACTCTTAGGAAGGGGAATCGGCAATTATTAACATTCAGTGCTTGATTGCTCACCATTAATGAATCCTATGCTTTTGAATTCTTTTATCATTTCTTTATCGGTATAAGAGCTTTATCCTTATTTAATTTCAATAAAAAAAATTTTGTTCATGGTGTTTTCGTTTTTTTACAAGAGTGTATAAAACAAGTAATCAACATCATAGTTATTTTCATAAATTGGGAAATTTAATCAATAAAATTGATAAAAGTTAATTAAAATGTTCATAAAATCTGTGCAACTGATATAATTAGTAACAAGTCAGAAGTATTACTGTTTATATTAGTAACAAGTGTTTTATAATTAGTAACAAGTATTACTGTTTACAAGCACGGAAAATAATTTTTATGTATATATGAATTAATGTATTATGTTTATTCATACTAATATGTAATTTTTAATTAAATATGTTTCTAATAGTATCTTTTTTTTTTTAAAGAAATCTCTTTCAGACAAAACATATTGCTTAGCAAAGGAACTGTTAATGACAGAAAGAACATACAGAAAAGATCTAGAAATTGTTGATGTTGTAAGTATATATTTTTAATGTTCTGTGTTGTTTTTGTTAAGAAGTTTATTTAAAACAATTTGAATGAATATGAAAGCTTTATAGTATATATTTTTATTATTTTAAGTTTTAAAGAAATTTTGAATATAAATTTTTGCCAGTGTCGTAACAGAGAATATTTGGATCCCTTGCAAATTGAGATTTTGGACCCCTAGAATCTTGCCTCTCCCATGATGTGGGGGTGTACAGTACGTCACTGACTTTTGCAATTATCTGCTTTTTATTTCCAGTTATGATTCATAAATTATATTATTTTCATTATAGAATTTAAACTAGATTAAATAATAAAAAATCTGTTTGACATTACATTTTTCCTTACTACTTTTTTATCCAAAGATTGGTCTATTCTTCTTTTCCTGACTACCAAATTATTAAAAATATCTTTTTGACTCAAACAATTCAAGACTGCTATGATAGTTAAACTAAAAAGGTTAATACCTTTACATTTAGTAAAAATTTCTGAAATAGAAATATAAAATTGCTTTAAAAATGCTTTTAGTTTTTATCTGTAATGCTTTCTATGTAGTTCCTGAAGATATTTCATTCAATTATTTCAATTTATTTTATGAAATTAACTATTGAGTTCTAGATATTTCTTTCTGAACTTAGATGCTATTTGACATTGAATGTATAAAGACACATGTATTAAATATTAATTTACATTCTTCTTCATTCTGTAATATGTTGTTTTATTTTTAATTTTTTCTTTTTCTGTAAATAGTTAAATTGAGGAAAATTTGTTTAAAAATTCAAAAGAACAATTAAATAAAAAAAATTAGAATACTTTTGATAGTTTCTATAATTTTCAGCATAATTTTGTTTATGTTTTATGGATGATTGAATTATTTTAGTATTAAGTTAATTTACTTAATTTTCATTTTTAACTAGCTGTTTCCTTATCAAGATAGTCTCAATTTTAGAAATTCTACAGAAAAGAATTCCGTGTCTCCTATGTCATAGGTGAATAAAAAGAAATTTTTCATTGTGCTGAAAGATGTTTAGCAGTTGTCATTAGGATATTATTAAATAAGTTGACTTAACTCATTAAATCTTAAATACTAGAATTTCTGATAATGTAAAAGATGGATTCTGTAATTTGAATGAGTATTTCAAACATTCAATGATTTGTTACATTCTCAACCTATTATTCTAGTAAACTCTTACAAAAAATCTTTATTTCAAAAATAAAGTATCAATCTTTATAAAATTATTTTGCAATTCAAAAACACAGAAGGAAAGAAGAATAAATCCTAAAAAAAATGTTATAAATGGAGTTCATATAAATATTATAGTTTACTAAAATTACTTATTAAATATATACTGCTGTTTGTAAAAAATGAAACTCCATGAAGGAATCATCAGAATTAAATGAAATTTAATCCACAAACAACTTGTATTAATACAAATGAATGATGAAATTTTCAAAGCAGAAAAACAATACTAAGTGTCCAAAATCAGTATTTGGTGTAGCCACCACGTGCTGCTATATGACGTGGCATGGTGTCAAACAGATTTTGAATGTCTGCTTGGGGAAGAGAATTCCATATTGCTTGTATGCACAGCAAAGGTTAATCTTTTGAAGCTACAGGACGCTGACCACAAGTGAGATGCTGACCAACCAAATCCCACACGTGCTCAATAGGCGACATATCCGGTGAATAAACAGGCCAAGGAAGAAGTTTCATGTGTTGGGCTGAACAGAAGTTTCGAACAGTCTTTGCAATATGTGGATGTGCATTGTCCTGCTGAAAGATAGCTCCAGGTATGCCTTGAAGGTAGGGAACAACTTTGGGCTGTAGCACTTCACGGACGTACTTGTTGCTATTGAGATTACACTCAATTCATAACAAATTGGATTGTCCATTATACGAATCGCACCCCAAACTGTAATTCTGGGTGCTAAGTCACTTTGCCGTTCAATAGCGCACTCTGGAAGGCAGCTTTCACCGGTATATTGTCTAACACGAATGCAGCCATCATGGTCCCAAAAATTGAAGCATGATTCATCTGAAAAGACAATTTGGTGCCAATCAGCTTGCCAGGCTCTATGCTCATGAGCCCAATGCATACGTAGCCGTCGATGGTTTGCTGTGAGGGGGATCCTGTATAAAGGTACCCTTGCACACAATCCACATTGCAGCAGATGTCGACAAATTGCTGAATTAGACATTAGTACGCCTGTAGCATTAGACCAACGGGCTGCCAACTGCCTGGAGGAAGCTGTACGGTCATTCCCCACCATGCGGAGCAGGTGTTGATCATCACACACTGATGTCACCTTCCGTCTTCCACTACCAGTTTTTCAAGTTGTTCAGTGCTTGTCGATCCACTGATTCCAAACTCGCATCACTGTGGAACTGTTCTGCTGCACACGAACTCCTTTTGCGCAATAGGGAAATCCTTCTGGAAGGCCTATAATCCTCCCCCTGTTCAAACTATGTGTAAGTTGTTAGAATTTCTTCTTATTTTGTTGTGGAGGCATACTTAGGTCTCACTAAACATTCACCACTAACAAATAATCATAAATTATTTTCAACATCCCGCTACAGCCCTCTATTTATATGCTTTCAGCATCAGATCAGAGAGCACTGTGCATGCCACGCATGCACAGTGGCTCTGAAACTTTAACTATTTTACATAACATCCTATAATTGATATTTGCTGCAATGTTCATTTAATTCTGATGATTCCTTCATGGTGTTGGGAAGAAAGCTCATTGCAATAAAAAAATTTTTAACTGTTCAATTCTCTGTTATCTAAAAGTCTAAAATTTCTGCAGTTATCTCCTGTTAGAAAATATTCAAATAACCAGCTGATTGTAGATTTACAACCATTAACTACGAATTTGGAAACTGTAATTATCAATAAATATTATGACTATAATTTCATTTTTAAATTAGTAATTGCAAAAAAGCAATTTTATGGCTAAAATTAAATTTAATAATAAATTAATTAAAGCAAAAACTTTACAAAGAATTAGACATAAGGAAAATATAATTGAATTTCTTCAGTAGTTTTAATTTGGCAATTTTTTAATACATTTTATCTTATTTTTACTAAGTAATGTTATTCAAAATTAAATAAAACTTTTGCTACAATAATCTTGGGTTTGTAGCGATATCACCTATATGAGCCAATTCCTACCTCTGCACCATGGTGTAGTGGTTAAGTTACTCAGTTTCGGATCCAAAGGTCCTGGGTTCTGTCCTCCGGATAAGCATGTCACTTCATTTGGTTACCCTAGCTCAGGGTGGGCAGACTTTTCCTGGGTATGGGCTACTTCTAACTTTTTCAAGGTGTTGCGGTCCACCCAGCCTCCGGATTGGTTGGCCAGTGTGCCACAAATACATTTTTTTTAGTATGTACATTTAGGTATTAGTAATGGCGGGCACCCCAAAATGTCTCAGCGGTCCACTGGTCGATTGGGATCGACTTAATGCCCACCCCTGCCCTAGCTGAACTAAGAAAAGCGAAACCTATACTGATCTGTCATCGTGCCATCTACTTGCAAAAAAAAATCAATCGGGGGGGGGGGGGACTGACCAACTCACTGGTAGGAGAGTGTATAGCGATATCATCTATATAAGCAAGTAACAACCTCCGCACCATGGTGATCATTTTGGTGTAGGGGTTAAGTTTCTCGATTTCGGATCCAAAGGTCCTGGGATCTGTCCTCCGGGTAAGCGCGCCACTTCAGGTATTTTTCTCACTAAGCCTTATAATATAAAACTACTGAATTGAGAAAAGTACACAAAACATATGAATATATATTTTGCGAATGTTGATAAAAGAGATGATTTAATTGTTATTAACAATAAAAATGAAATATACTCGTAACAATGTCTTTTTGTTAATGATTACAATTGCTTTGCATCAGTTTTTTTTTTAAACTAAAAGTACTGCCATCAAATGACGAAATTTTAATTGGTTGATTCAATGTAAATCTAAATTAGGGGAGACCTGTGTACCTAGGGCCACCCCACTTTACTTTAATAATATTTAATTCTAAGTTTCATTACTCAGTTGGGTGAGTAGCAACACCAATTCATTTTGAAATTTTATAAAAGAAAGCTGTGGCAAGTTATAAATGAAAAACATTTTTACATGGTCTGAAGTAAAATTTTGCTGCTAATCTCTTTTTATTATTGTACCAAGGAAAGTCAAATATTTTAGTTTGAATTCTAGTAAATAATTTTATTTGTAACATTAAGTACTAAAGAATATTTTAAATAAGTCCCCTCTCCATTTGGGTTTTTCCGCAGAGGACATTTTGTATGAAATTACCAAGTCTTGTACCTAGGGCCACATAGTTGCCTTGTACCTAGGGCCATGGCCCTAGGTACAATTGCAATTAATATTCTTGATGTTATTTTATTAAGAAAGTTTTCATAATAAAAGGAGGAAAATGGCCTTAATTATCTGAACCATTTTGATTTAGTCAAGTTTTTTATTATTACTAAATGTTATTTAAATGAGAGGAGATTTTATATTTTATTCTGAAACTTTCAATATTCTTGATTTTATAAAAAATATCTTTGCTACCATCATTGTTATTATTCAGGGATGTTTTGTTTATACAACATAAAAATTTCTTTAATAAAAAAAAAAACAATTTTTTTATAATTATAAAAACTAAAGTATAATTTTAAATAAGGTTTTTATGTTATTTAATTAAATTTATAACCTGTATCCCACTGTCATTCTGAAAATTTTTACTGCATCAGTTTTCCTCTTTATGAGCAATTATAAATTCCTAACTTTTAAATGCCTAAAAATTCTGATAGAATAAAAAGGTCAAAACCTAATGCAGATAATATAACTGCAGAAGCAGTTTTGAAGGATGGAGTTCCAGTTCGGACTGCAGTACGACAGTTTGGAGTAAGCAGAACAACACTGCAAAGACACATTGCTTTTTACAGGAAGACTAATAATTCTGAAAGTATGAAATTATATTGTGCATATTAGAACCAATGTGCTGTTTGGACTGTGTTCTCTAAAGATGAAGAGAGTGCTAAAAAGCAGGTTAAAAAGCTTGCTTTTGAGTATGCAAAAGCTGATGGAAAAAAAAGGTCCCAAGTCATGGGATGTTCATGGTGAAGCTGGTGATCATTGGTATTTTGATTTTCTGAAAAGAAATAAGGTTCTTCAACTAAGAAAGCCCCAAGCCACGAGTTTGGCAAGAGCTTCCAGCTTTAAAAAACAAATGTTGATACTTTTTTTGCAAAGTATCAGGAGATATTATCAAAATACCAGTTTTTGCCTGAATGCATTTATAATATGGATGAAACAGGCATTACGAGAGTGCACACACCAGCCAAGGTTATAACCCCAAAAGGCAAGAAACAAGTTGGCAGCATGAATTCAGGTGAATGAGGAACTAATATCACTATTATCTGTAGTATAAATGCTATAGGAAATTCTGTTTCCCCTATGATGCTTTTCCCAAGGGTGAACTTTAAAAACCACATGCTGAAAGGAGTACCTTCAGGAACTGTGGGAACAGTACATATTAGTAGATGATCAAATGCCAAAATATTTGTTGAATTTTTAAAACATTTTATTTCTCACGTTAAACATTAAGTTAATCAGCAAGTATTATTACTCTTGGACAACCACGAAAGCAATGTCAGTATTGAAGCCATCACTTTGGCTAAAGAACATGGCATAGTTATGCTTACTTTTCCTCCACATACCAGCCATAAGCTTCTGCCATTGGATAGAGGTGTATTTGGTCCCTTTAAAAAATACTACAGTTCAGCATGTAGTAATTGGATGCTAACAAACCCGGGAAAACCAATCCCCATATATGAAGTTGCGGAGAAAGTTGGCATATCCTATCCTTTGGCCTTTACTCCTGTAAACAATCTGGCTGGATTTCGTGTGTCTGGCATATGACCAGTGAATCCAAAGGTATTCATCGATGATGAAAATTTGAGTTCAAGTGTAACCGACAAACCAGATCGACCGATAAATTGTCAAAATAACAATTTTCCAGCAAAGAAAGTGAGTCAAACATGATAGAACTAGATGTTTATGTATCAAACTCAGATAAATGTTCTGAAGAATTTTGTGTGGGCCTTCTACATCCAACTCCATTTCATGTGTAACACCAGAACAGATATAACCTTTTTCAAAGTCAAAATCTCAAAGCAAATCGAACAGAGGTGGCCAAAAATAAGGGAGATGTAGAATCCTGACTGACATTCCTGAAAAGGAAGAAATCGAAAAACAACATGCAATTAAAATAGCCAAAGAAAGAAAACATGAAAAATCTGAGTTTGAAATTGAGGCAACTTCATCTGAAGAATCATCAAATATCAAAGATTCTTGATTCCACTGATGTAAGGAATACTATTGAAATGGAGGATTTTTGTTTAACAAGAGTACAAGGCAAAAAAAACTGAACATTTTTATGTGACAGAAGTAATAAATGTTAAAGAAGAGCACTATAGTGTTAAATATTTGCAGAATATTGCTCGTTCTCAAATAAGTTTCTTTATGATAAAGAAGAAACTTATGAAACTAACATCATAAATATTGTGTTTAAATTGCCCAAACTACAATCTATTGGTGCTTCAGAGTGGCAATGTATGCATCTAGCTCAGTTTTGGAGCAAGTCTTTTAATAATGTTGAATGAAAATATATGTGTAGTTTATTAATAATTTGGTGCATTGCAATTTAAATAGTTATATGATAAATCAATGTATTAGCTGATATTGTTTCTTTTATTAAATGCATCTGTGTATGTTTATTTTCTATTGTTTTCTTTTGATTACAGAGTGAGACCTAACTTTCAGGAAAAGGCCCCAGGTTCAACAGCTGCTGGCCCTAGGTACTATGATATCATTGTACCTAGGGCCATTTGTGAAATTTTTTTAAAACCTTTTATTTCACAGAATGTATTATTTTAAGTACTTATATTAACTCTAATTGAATGGTAGTTGGTATAAGGATGACTGTATATCAATTTAACATTTTTTAAACAGGCCAGTGGCTCTGTTTTTGTCCATTGAAAAAAGTGGCCCTAGGTACACAGGTCTCCCCTACTATTATTTTAATTTTTGCGATAATTCTTAACAAAATTAATCACACTTATTCTGAATCAGCTGCTGTGTATAATTAGGTAAACACTGTTTGAATGTGTTGAAATAAAAGTATATAATAAAATTTATCTTCAAATTTACAATCAGTTTTAGAAATGGGACTTAGTATTAAGGTCTCATAATTATACTTTACATTAAGGAATGATATTTCCAAAAGTTCAAATTAAGTCATTGTGATTGCTTTGCTGCATAATTATTCAGACAAAATTATTAAATGCTCTGCCCTCTTTTTCTTTGCAATTTTTAATGCTTTTACAATTAAAGAAATTAAGTTCAAATTAAAATTTTTAAATATGGGCTCCATTGAACATATTTGAAAATCTACCTGTGTATAAGGAAAGGAATAAAAACCATAATCTTGATTTAGAAGTTATCAATTTAGAGTAATTAATGGGTTTTTTAAACTTTTAGTAATAATACTAACCATGCCCTACTTGTTATAAGTATTTACAAGAATGATTAAATGTTTTTATATGTATATGTGCTGTGGTACAGGTGTTATGGATATGAAAAAATGCCAGGATGCTCCTAATGAAAAGTTAAATCACAGTTGTTGATTTTTGCCAATACCAACATGTATTTAGCACATTATGAATAACTCAAATTGAATATGTATATTTAAAATCCAAAATTTTCTTTCTTTGTTAGCTTTTGGTGTTTATAACCCATTGTTATGATTGAAGATTATATGTAGTGTTGGAAACTGAAGTAAGTTGCATGTGAATGCAACAATAGCATGCAGTTATTGTAAACAACTAATATACTTTCTTAACATTGACATAAGAAATGTATTTTCATGTATATTGTCTTTGTTTTTTTTTCTTTAATAATTAATATTGATATTAAAAATACCATTGGGGGCATTCAGATCCTTTTTTCAATTTCATATGTTGTATTTCAACATACAAGCAAGCATCACTTCTCATATTTTTTTATTTCTTTCTAATACGCCTCCATGCATAATGTGACAATTTTTCATATTTCTATTTTAATTATTAAAATAGATAGTCATAGATAAACTTAAAATAGCCAACAGGGAGCATTTTGACCCTCATAAGAAAAATGACCATTTTCCCAGTTAAAGTCTATTTTTGATTTCCTAATATCTCGTTTTGTTTGTGTTAGTTAGCATGCAACTCCGCTCATGATGGCTAGTAAAAAGTAAATAAACTCCAGTTTGGCTTAGATTTGATCATGCATAATGGGGAGACTAGTCTTCTCACCCAAACGTGCACCTCAGTGTCACTCTAAGCACTGTTATTCTTTTCTGAAGTGTGCACGCATCCTTGCGATATTGCCATACTACAGAAGTTTTTGAGGAAAAATAGTCCCGCTAGAGCTGCAGTCAAAAAATGGTGCAAATTTCTGCAGTAGCATTCACAGAACTATAGATCGCAACTAAAGTGTAAGTAGAGGATTGAGTTTTGCCCTCCTGGAGCTGTTAGATTTTTATATCGTTGGTAAAGGCAACAAAGATGAAGATGAAGATGTTCATGTTGATAACATGAACTTGTACAATGTGTCTTCTTTCGAAAGAAATAACAGTAATGCTGCAAAACATTTAAGCCATATGATTTTTCTTGTTATTTCCATATCAATACATGAATGTATGCACAGATGAGTCAGTATCTTGTTCCAAATATTTCTGTTAAAGATAAATGCATGCCATCAATTCATCTAATTGTAACTGCATCAACAGCTTTTGCTCTTCATTATTTTATGTCTGTGGAGCCCTAGTCATTTAAAACTTTATGCAGAAGGTTTGTGGTACTAAAATTGGGACAATTTACATTGAAAGAGACAATGACAAACAATCTTTTTCGTGAAAGTTTGCAATATATTGCATTTGATGTATGAAGTAGGTGAGCAGAGCATCTGGGGAGGAGGAAATTTGCTCTAGTTTCTGAAACCTGGTACAAGCTATTTGGAAATTTGTTACTTATGCTATAATTCTGAACAAAAAGTAGCCATTGACGAACAGTTTTTTCTATGTTAGTCGAGAAGTAGATTCATCCAATACATGGCAAAAAAAGCAGACAAATACAAAATCAAGTTTTGGCTTGCAGCTAATGTAAAATCCGAATATTTTTAAATAACTTTATTTGCGCAAGGAAAATTGATTTACAACTTGGGGAAGTGTAACAGCCTGATCATGTTTTTTATTGCGTCTTTGACATTTCTGAACTGAATTCTTGCATAATTTTCAAGCAATTCGCTGACACCTGAATTGCAAGTTGAGAATCTATTCTTGCAATCGAATAAGAACTACAAATTGGTGCTTTATGCAACAGATGCCTTTCCTCTTTTTAAATCAATTCAGTAAGGACCTTAAAATGGAACTTTCAAAGGAAAAAATAAAACTTCTGCAAGCTGTGAGTTTCCAGAAACCAATTTGTGGTAAATGTGCTGCTAACACCATCAAGCATGAATATTGCTGTATTTCTACTAATGTCTTAACTGTGGAGCTTATGACATACAAATTTGTATTATTTGTATATTTAATTTTGTTTTTTTATTATCTATACCTTTGCTAAAGGATATTGTGTCATTAAATGTATTATATATATTGCCATTTAAAAACTCTACAAAGATGGGGGGGGGCAATAAAAAAAATTAATTATAAAAATTGATAAATCTTTAAAAATTCTTACATATTGTAATTTTAACACAATCTATCAATAAAAAAAGTTATTTACTTTGATTGTGCTTGAATTTCGTTTAAGAGTCAAAATAACCCTCAATGGCAGTTTTAGGGAAGTCCAAAGTCTCCCTGTTCTAGTGTTAAAATGCTATATACAAATAATCATTAATTTTTAATCATTGTCAAAGTTTTTTTTTATCCTGTGCCAGACCTAGGCATGACTGCCATCAGTCTATGTTGGGCAGCCCAATACAGTTCTGAAACACACATGTTAAAAGAGAATTTGTTAACAGCATTAACAGCTACTACATTTGTAAATCCAGGACAAGAGTCCAGATGGTCTTCACACATATCTTCATTAGAACAAAGTGGGCATGTGGTCATCATTGTCAAAGTGAACATTAGTTTACTATTTTAACATATGTGTGTGCTAAATTATAAAAATGGGACAAAAAATAGAGTGATATAGTAATTTTAAGAAATTAAATTTTGGAATATAAAATAATGATTCTTATTATTTCCTCTGGTCATAAATAAAGGACAATGAGTTCAGTTCTCACTCTGTCAGCATCTTCAAAAATTAAACAGAGATATATATTTAAACTTGGTCTGTGTTCTCTGGTTGTTGATGTATTCACATTTCTCTTCAGCTGGCATGTGGCTTTCTCACTTGTTCCTAATATTGATTAAAACTAAATTACTCGAAATAAAATTTAAAACCACATTTTTAAAATTTAATTCCAATTTTTTAACTTAATTTCAACAATTTTTTTTTCATATTAATTTTTGAATTCCTTGTTTATATTTTAATTTTAACAGTTGAAATTAGTAAATTTATTCCATCTTTTGGGATAGAAACTTTATAATTTATACATCATTCACATAATTTCAAAATGGACGGGAAAAGTGTAGGATCATTCGGAATTTTCATTCTGTTCTTTGGTCTGGTAATGCAATTAATGTGAGGAGAATGTAATTTTTTTTATTCCATATAATATCCATTTGTTTTTTATGAGTGACGGTTACATTATTTTAAATGATTTTTTCCCAATACTATATGAAATAGAATTTTAAAAAATCTTTGTGTTAAATTAGATTTAATTAAATTATTCAAGTTTAAGTTTCATAAGAGAATAATATTATTCACCTAGTACTTTTATGGAATTTTTCCTTTCAATCAATTTTTTTTTGTGTGGGCTTATTTTCAAATCTATTGTTACATCCCTTAATCTACCAGCACTATAAATTGATTTAGCTTTCTTGAAGCTTTCTGATATTTTCTGGTAAGAAAAACTATTAGGATTTTACATTTTATACTTCTGCTAAGAATTTCCTTCTTTTTGTTTAGTTTGGTACATATAAGTTTAATTTTTGTTGATTAGCCAGATTTCTATATAATAAACTATCATGTAAGTTGGATTTGAGAGTAATTTAAATGTCTATTGATAGTAGATTTCTTGTATTTTTAAATGACAGTCAGTTTACAAGAATAGCACTTAACTCTTGTATTCCTTTTCCTGACTTTCACATTATGGGAGGATTTCAAGTTTCAGTTTTATTTAACATTCTAAAGCGTGGATTATTCTGTATATAGGGTTTTTAATTAGAATCAGGACTTGCTTTAACTTTAACATCCCCAGGATAGTTCGGCTTTCATAACCATATTCCTAACTTTTCTCTGCAGTATAAAATATATAAATGCCAATTATATATATATAAAGAAAATATTTTTTTTATCTAATTATATTTAATATTTCTTTCACTTAGATTACTAGCTAGCTTTTTTAGATGAATGTTCACATTGTAAATAATTTTAAACTAACTGCAATTAGGCCTATTGAAATGTTAGAAGTTAATCTTAAACAAATTTAATCATAAAAAAATGAAAAATTGTTATGAATGTTTTATAAAGATTTGACATAAATAGGATTATTTTTTTTACTGGTATTAGTTTTGTATTGATTTTTTTTCTCTTAATTTTATGTGAAAAATACATTTTCATTCATTTTAAAAAATTCTTATAATTATTTAGCTTTTTTAATAGCCAACTTTAAAAGTTTAAAAAATTGTTTTTGTATTTTTGAACCTAAGTTTTATTTTAGTAATTGTTTTTCTGTGTTGATACTTAATTAATTGAAAAGATATCTTTTTCTTTGAAGTTTTAACAACCATTATGATTACCAATTTTTAGTTATCTCCAAATTTATGCAAAATATTTCAAAACTATTTCCTTATCAATGCCATTTAACCCTTTGAAGTGCTGAAAAATAAATTCGCTGAATTTTTCAAAATAAAATTATAAGTGCAATGTATAGAATCTAAGAACAGAGAAAATACCTTTAAAAAAATTACAGTACATTCCCTCCCCCCCAGGGGGGAGGTGGTTTCACAGAAGTACCACCACGCACCTTTGACATAATTCTCGGATGAACAATATATGATTTGCGTCAGATTTGTAAGAATATTCTTTATATATTTTGTAATAAATTTACTAAAATATGCAATATTAAGTATTGCAATTACTTTTTAAATATTAAATAATACAAAATATAACTATAAGCGATTGAAATCAACTTCAATAGCCAGTAAAGTTTTTTTTTCATTGTTTCTTTATTATTAAATAATTAAAACATGCAGTAATACTGAAATAATAAATCCCTCCCCCAAATCAATGGCAAAACCCCCATAAATTATTAGTTATTTCACTGCCCGAGTCAAACAAAAGAAAAAAAAGGGCTAAATCTCTCACGTGTGTCTGCTATAAGCCGGAGAAGAAACGGACAGTTTTCATGTTCTAGGTGCGCGGTGGTATCAGTCTGAAACCACCTGAAAATATCTTTATATATGGCACTTCTTTCATAATTTATCATACTAAAAATTAGTTATGCTATGAAGAGCATATGCAGAAAAAATGTACATACCTTACTTTAAATTTTTGTCTATTTTTATTTGTTAAAAAAAATTTTTTTTGGAGTGTTTAAAAAAGGCTTTTAAAATGATGCATTCTTCTCACGTGCTGACATCTAGTGTCTTTTAAGAGAGTTAAAAGATATCTTTAGAATTATTGGTTTCATTAAAATACCACTGCACGTTTAGAGGTATTTTTTAGAAATGGTGGTTTCAGAGAGATTCCACGGCGCATTAAAGGGTTAATAAGATGATTTTTGAAATTTATTTGTATACTAAGAAACGACTTCTCAAATCCTAGTAAATTATGAATTTAATGTTGGCAATGGATATTGCTTTCCATTCAATCTTTTTTGTAGTCTTTTAAAACATTTCATTATAAGTCTGTTTTACTTTACAAACTCTCACCCAAGATATATTGTATAAATTGGTAATATTTTAAGGATTTTCTAAAAAAATTTCGAATTATTATGCATGCATATGTTTAAGTATTAAAGCATATGATTCTTTTTTTATTTTTAAATGTATTTCTACTGTTTTTATTGCTAGTATATGTTTTTAAACTATCTTTCTGACTTAGGTATTTAGGGAAGAGATTTGTAAGCAATCGGATGTGCAATCAGAAGCTGCTGAACAGATGTTATCGGTTATAGACCCTCTATATGAGAAGCACTGTTCTCTATTGCGAGACTTAGAACAGAGGCTTGCTTTTTGGTTAGCATACTTTTTCTTAGTGAATATGAAATTAAATATGTAGAAGTTGGGGCACCTCTCTATTATGTAAAAAAAGACATTTGAAGAATTACTAATATATTATGATATAGAAATTGCTTAACTTCTATAGATTAAATATTGTACAAAAATTTTGAATGAAACAAAAACATTAGGTAAGGAAATTTATTGAATGCTTAATGTTCTGTACTTTAAAAAAATTTTATACATATACATATGGAAAGCTTACATTTTTATCTATTTTTAATGGGGTTGGGGAGAATAAAGAAATCAGTTTAGGAAAATTGTGTGCATGCTTTCTCTTTCAAAAAGTAAGCCAAACTTAAGGAAAAATTTTATTTTCATAATTGTTCTAAACAATATTTGATTTAACTATATTTCCCATTTTTTTAAAAATTATTATTGATATAATAATTGATAAATTGAAATAATTGATCAAACCTTAAAAAAGAATTTTATTTCAAAGCAAAACTTGTTGTAACTATATGCAATGTTACAAAAAACTGTCGCATATTTTATTGGATTAATCTCCATACAAATATGTTTCTTGCCTGTGATTTAATGATAAAATGTTTCTTAAGCAGCTCACTGCTCTTTTTTCAGCTGAATTAATAAAATGATGCACATAATGGAGATTATATTGTATAAAAAAATCATTTCTAATTGTAGGAAATTAGATTAGCTTAGATAAGGTGCAAATTTGAAACCTGATTTCAGCTGTAATTGTTGAAGAGAGTAAAGAAGTAATGTTCAACACATTTGAATTGTGCAAAGTTTTTGTGCAGTTTAGTGTGGAAACTTAAAAATAAATAGCCAACTCAAAGGTATGTTAAGGCTTTTCCCTCTTTACCAGACATTTTCAGTTTGTTATATTAATCCTATAGAAATTTTATGTTTCTTCTCAAATCTAAACTAGTGAATCAGTTTGAACACAAAGTGTATCCAAAAGAGCAAGAACTAATAAAAATTTATCTGGTATTACATTTCTCTTATGATATTTGAAACCATTTTATGTATTAAAAATCTGAAAACTCACAAATAAGAATTAGTAAACAATATCGGGAAAAAGTGTAGTTCCAGAGAAACCTTCATTATTATTTTTTGCTTTTTTGAAGGTTGTTTATTACATTCAAACTGATGTACTGGTTTACAATGTACTAGTGCAATGCAATTATGAGGAGAAATTTCATAGAATTGATATGTTCCTGATTTTAAAATAGCTGCTTGCCGGGAACCTTAAACTAGTTTCAGAACTCCAAAATTAATTCAGCATGAATATCTTTTCATATAAGCCTAGCAATCTCTTTGCCTAGTTACTGAATGCAGCATTTCCCTACCATGATCCATTTAAACTTTGAGGAGTATGAGTGAATATGAACGTCGCATTATTCAGCTATAGGAGAGCTTTTGGGGATGGACCTCAAAATTTTAAGCTGTGGTCAAGTGATGAGGACGACACCTGTGTGAGCTTGCACTCCCCTCTCCTAACTACCACACCAATGGGAGGATGTTTTAGCTTGCAACAGATTTAACCTGCATCATGCGAACTCATGACACGCCATCTACAAGTCCATTACCTTGACCATTAGGCTACCACGGCAACTAAACTTCGAGGAAGGCCAGAAAAAAAAATTGTATTTTAGGGATTTAAAATATGAGCTGAAATATTAATGAAACAATTTAATAATAATGAAATAAATAAGTGTTATAGAAATTTGTGATTAAAAGGTATTTTTACTTTCTAGAAATGTTCTTTAGTTAGAAGAGAAAAAAATTCTGTCCATAGAAGGTTCTCGAAGAAAAGATGTCTCAGTTTTATCAGTTCAAAATGTGCAATTTATATATTTATACGAGAGTAACTCTGAAATTTTTTAGATACACACCGACAAAAAGTTACAAAAAAAAATTAAAGGTTTAATTTGAAAATACAATGTATCTTAACACAGGAGAAAATCTTTTTACGACTTACTTCAAATTGTACTAATTAGTTTGCTGTTGGGTTCCTCACATAATCTAAATGATCACCAAAAAGAGGAGCATATCAGAATCACTAAAGAAACCCTTAAATTACTAAATGATGGTGGCCACCACATCATTTCTAAAATTTTAATGGATGATGAAACGCATACATACTGTTTTTTACGTTCCAACACGTCAAGAAAGCAAAGTATGGGTCTTTGAACATGATCCCATGCTAACAATGGTGAAAAGACAACGAGCAATTAGAAAAGTAATGTATGTCGTTTTCTTCAGAAGTACGGGATTGGTCAAAGCCATCAAGTGGGAAGGACAGAAGACAGTAACAGCAAACTGGTATACCACTAAATATCTTCTAGAAATTCTCCAAGAAGTTAATGTTATGGGACTAATGCTTCACCATGGCAATGCTTCTTTCCATACGACCAGATTAACAGCTGAGTTTCTCAAACAAAAACAAATCAAAGTGATATAACATCCACCTTATTCTTCCCCCTCAGGGGGCTCACCTTTAGGTGAGTACAGGTGTCACAATCCCGAGGTACCCTAGTGAACTTTTCCTTTTCCCACGGGGTTTACTGTCTTTGGTAAACACGGACTTCACGAACCCGGGGTACCCTAGTGATCCTTCTCTATTTTCGACCCTCTTTCTTGTCATTCAATTCATTCTTTCTTTCTCTCTTCCCGTCTAGACCACAGATATTAAAACAAATGTTTGGCGCAGTATAGCCGAAATCGGCTCTTGCGCCAATAAACCCCAAAATCTCTCTCTCACCCACCTTATTCTCCAGATCTAGCTATGTGTAACTTTTGGCTATTTTTTAATCTAAAAAAGAATTTAAGTGGATGTTGTTTTCATTCAGAAGAGATTAATGTGGCTATAAATGCATTTTTTCATCAATTCCAAGAAATGAAGGGTTTGACACATTTAATCTGTGGAAAATTCGTCTTCTGAAGTGCATTGATGCTGGAGCAGACTACTTTGTAAGTATAACTTAAAAAAACCTAGGAGTATCTCAAAAGTTTCAGAGTGACCCTTGTGTTATATTAAAATTATTTATTAGCTTTTAGTAACATACACATATGTAATTTTTTGGGAATTACATATGTATATTGTAGCTGTATCATCTATATAAGCCAATAACAGCCTCTGGACTGAAGTGATCATTTTGGTCTGGTGGTATGTTACGAGCTTACAGAACCCCAAAAATACCGGGTTCTGTCCTCCCTATAAGTATGCCATTTCATTGGTGACCCTTGCTGAACTTACAAAAAGAAACCTTCTGAACTGTTGTGGTGCCATCTACCCACAAAAACTCGTCAAACTCACATTACACAACTTCTCCAATCAACAGCAACAACTCACACACTCGCTGTAACAACTATATCATTTGTTTGCCTATCCACCAATTCACTAGTGGGGGAGTGTGTATCATCTATATAAGCCAGCAACAGCCTTCGGACTGAAGTGATCATTTTGGTCTAGTTGTATGTTATGAGCTTACGGAACCAAAGGTACTGGGTTCTGTCCTCCTGATAAGTGAACCTCTTCAATATGATGCATCCATATACCAAAGGCTAGAACTCGGAGGCTTTACAAGCAAAAAAAGGTTTAATGTATAACCTATTATAAATCTATCAATGTTAAACAAAAATTAATTATTTTTCCCAGATATTTTAAGCATCACTTAGCTGATAAATTTATTTTGACAAAATATAATAAGTGCTGTTTGGAAGTTCTTGGATAGTATTATCTTTCTTATTTGTCGATTAAAGAAAACATCTGTACCATTATAGGGAAGGGAGACCTGGAAATCGTGGTACTCCTGGTATCAAAGGTGTTGGTGATGTCCTTCTTTTGCATAAAGGAATGATTGATGTAAGTATCTCTGCTCTTTGGACACCCATCCAGTAATACAAGTGAAATTATAACTTTAAAAAAAAATTAATGTCACTGCATCTTTTTATTAAAGAAATTTTTTTCGGGATTTTGATTATCATGTATATAATATAGTTCCTCTACTAATACAGTGCTTACATTTTTATTGAATGACATATGGCATTATTAATTTTGTGAATAATTGATATATACAGTTAAATTTATGAATTTTTTCATAATATAATATAAATTATGGAGGTAAATCTACTCTTAGTAATTTTGTGCAGTGTTTGATTTAATATGAATAACACTTATGCTGTTTTAATGGAAATGAGCAATTTAATATTTATATAAACTCATTAAAGTAAAGGGATATATGTTAATTTGAGAAGCTGAGTGGCTGAGTGATAGTGCATCACGCTTCCACACTACAGATCCAAAGTTCGACTCCCGGGCTGGACAATGTCGATTCAGCCTTTCATCCATTCAGTGCGTCGATAAATGAGTATCAAGCTTGCTTGAGAGCTTGACACTGGAGATTTCATGCTAGACTGACCACCTGACTGGAACATTTGCTCTTGCACCTCAGGGCCCAATATCATGTACATTGAAATGGACACAGTAGACCTTGACCCTCACGGGCTGCTGTGCCACTGAGTTATGTTAATTTGACTTATAGAATATATATTTTTAATGCATTTTACTTTTATTTTATTAGAATTAAATGAGCAAACATTATTGTTAAAATTATTGATCAGTGAAAGAATTGCAGGATATAACAAATTTTAAAAGCATATTTTACTATATATTTTATTACTGTTTCTGAAGTAGCTATTAAACTAGATGTGTTATCTTAATTGTGAAAATTCAACTCTATTCTTGCTGGGAGAGAAATATTTAACTATGTTTTATGTATTTACAAATATAAACATATAAAATGTAAATCTTCGTAAGACATTTTTTTTAAAAAAAAAAACATAATGCATCCATGTTAAAAGATATTTCTACAGTTCCTCTTCATCCAGTTCTTTCATTTTGGCAAAATGTCAAATTTCATCTCATTAAAATTAATTTTTAATGGTTTTATTAGTTTTCTTATATTAGGATTAATTTTTCTTTAATTAGAATTTTATACATTTATGTTATTTAAATGGATAATATTGTTTTTAGTATTTCTTAAATATTTATGAATAAAATTTTAACTTTTATAGATTCACTCCACATATTTAGATAAAGTGCAAGAGGTTCTTGAACTTATCTATGAAGATCTTGGAAATAACCAAAGATTTGCTAACATGTATTATCATTTTGAGGCTCAAAAAGTATGCTATTTACCACTTACATCATTCCTTTTGAGACCAGCATTTCGCTTGATTTATTATGATTCATTTTTAAAAGGTAAATGTCTTGAATAAGCACTTAAAAATAATTTTATGAAATTGATATTTTAATTAGCAATTTAGTACATGTCTTAAAGTATTTTATAACAGTATTTTATAACAACTTTTAAAAAAAAATTGATGTGAAACACATTTCTTTTATTATAGATTTGCTGAGTTGTTACAATAGTCAGCATCCAGATTTCGATAATTGCGTTGGTAAGTAGCATCAATAAAGAATTCTCAAAGTTTTGTGTAAATGCTATCTTCATCTAATTTCAAAATAAACCCAATCAAAATTTCAAATATATTTTAAGGCAGACGATTGTTCAGATTTTGAAATAAATTTGTAAAATTGGGGTACATGCATCTGTTGGTTTTAAAATATTTAGAAGCATTCCAAAAATAAGTAACTTTTGATTTGGATGCACACATTTTAAGACATTTACTTTATATTTTAGGAGACTAAGTAAGTATAGAAAATGTTTAACACCAGAAAAAAAGGTAGTAATTCATATACAAATGAGTAGTATATTATATGCTGTTTTCTAAAAGATAATAAAATCAGAGTTAAATGATTGTAAAAGCATTTTCAGTTACCAAAATTGCTCTTATTCTGGATCCTGTTTTTTAACATGCAAAGAAACCTAAAAATCAGAAGACAGTGAGCATTAATGTAAAATTAGTCGATAAATTAAATTTTCTCCTGAATACTTCTGCAAAATATATCTTACAATGGTAAACATAAAGCTCTTGCAAGTTATGAAAATTATGAATAATAACTACCAAAATTTCCTGGCATATTAATTTAAGAATTTTATTCTTAAATTAAATGGAGTTTGAATTTTTTAAATATTGCAATTTAGTAATTGGGTATAATAGAAATAATTATTATAAAAATTAATATTTTTCACAAACATGATAAAACGTCTGCTTCCATCATCATTTGTAAAACATTTTTGTAAATCAGTGTCCCAATGATGCCCATAGAAATATTATATAAATATTTGTGGTTAGTTTGTAAAAATGCATAAAATCACAGTAAGAATCAAGTAAATATGTTTTATGCATTCTGGATGTATTTATTAAAAATATACATTCTCTGATTTGTTTTACTGGTACTTAACTTCTTTTTTGTAAAATAAAACTTTTTTTTTTCCAGATATGTTACATGAATTAAGAACTTTGTGTGAAACTTTTGAAAGTAAAATCTTGCCTGTGGTGAGTATAATAATTTCTGTATTTCAGAAGAAAAAAAGTTATTTCATGGTTTTGCAACCAGGGAGGTCTTAATACTTTTTGAGGCTCCTTTGCAAAAGTAGGCTGAACCTGAGATCTTTAAAAGTGGACAGTTTATAGCACGCATTGTCAAATACTTGTTCAAATGGTAATTGGAAACAAATAAATCTGCATAACTCACACTCTTGTGAGATAGTAAGTCAGGCACATTTATTTGTATCATTTATTTATTACCTAGGCACAAACCGGCTCGACCAATGGCCGCATTTTGACTGAATGAGTTGAATGGTTGTTTATGTTATTAGGCTTAGGTCTAGACATTGGCAATGATTATCACATAATAATACAGTCTTACTACTTTTTCCAGTTGACATGCTGTTTGAAATTCACTATATTTTCGGGGAATATGTACAGAAATAATATTTGACCATTAAAATTATCTGGATCGTTATCTGATTAAGATTGAGTCGAGAATGAAAGAGGCCCTCACCGAGGGCTGGCTATAGTCCTATGCCTTAAGAACATCACTGTTTGTAACTATGATATTTAAAGTAGATTTTAATTATGTTTATTTTATATTTATATTTATTTATTTTTTTTGAAAATTTAAGAAAATATACTCTTTTGATTGAATAACATATA
This sequence comes from Trichonephila clavata, assembly GCA_019973975.1. Classification (NCBI taxonomy): domain Eukaryota; kingdom Metazoa; phylum Arthropoda; class Arachnida; order Araneae; family Nephilidae; genus Trichonephila; species Trichonephila clavata. The sequence continues at coordinate 30,766 of BMAO01011040.1, read as the reverse complement.
TTTGTGAATAACAGGTAAATTTTGCAAAGCTCATGGAACTGCAGCGAAGTCTTGTTGGTTTTCCTAATTTAGTTGACAAAAATAGAGTAAGTGAAGAAAATCTCAGAATTACAAAGTCCATATGATTTGTAGTTTATACTGTCTAATAATTTTTTTCTTGTTCTTTTTAAAAAATTTTAAAGAAAACACTTGCATTTTTAGGAATTTATTCGTGAAGGATGTTTATTTAAAGTTACTAGAAATGGAAGTCATCAACATATGTTTTTCTTGGTAAGTAATTTGTTTCTTATTGTAAAGTATACAGTTAGTGGCAGACTTATTAAAAATATCAATACATCAAATACAGAAAGGAAATATTTAGCTATAAACTATTTATGCTTTTTTTATTCATGGACAAATGTTGTAAATAGGAGACCAAGAAATATCTATCTCATTATGCTGATGCTTTTAATTTGCATATGCATTCTTCTTTTTATTAAGTGCCTAAAGACCAAATTGTTTTTCATTATATACCAAAAATTTCCAATTTTTTTAATTATTTGAACTTCGAATTCGAATTGAACAAAAATTCCAACTTTTTTAAAAGAAACCAATATGCCTAATTATAATATAATTGTATTTTTTCCTATAAGGATTAAATTTGGCTAAAAATATGTCAATCCATATCCCAAGTGAACTCATTAAATCAGGTAAGACATGTTTAATGAGTATGGAATGTTTATGGAATCATGTTTTATTTATTAGTATAAACAATTTATGTGTAGATGATGGTGTGATACATGAAAAAACAAAGCAGAGTATATAAAAGAACATTGCAGTCCTTGCAATAGTATCTTGATTCTTTTCAAATATTTTCCCCTTAGCCATCAATTTGTGAGCTCACACAGCACATTTTTTTTGTTTGTATTTTCGTGGTTGCAAAAATAAGGTTTGGAAAATGTTGCCTAGAAAGTTTTGTTGATGCCAGAGCTCTTGCTTGGCCTTTCTATTCATATAGAAATGTTATAATAGTGCTCAATCATAGAACAGATGAATCCTAGTTATTAGTCCAAAGCCTTCTTACCACTATGGTTCTTGTATAATAAAAATGAATTTCATAAGGTCAAATCAACTGTTTCATCTCTATTTATATATTATCTTTGTTTTTGTAAATTTAGTTTTTCTGATCTGGCAACAAAAGAGTTGTCGATATTACGGCTGATGTAAGAACATGAGTGAAAAGCTTACGGTCGAAAATATTGCTCTTCTGTTATTTTTAATCATTTTAAAAGGATGAATTAATTCTAAATAATATTTTTATTTTATCCCATATATTGTTCACGACTAACTCATCTACACAACCAAGTGATACAAAATTTCTCACAGTATTTTTTGCATCTATTGCAAAGAATAGTGTTGGTAGATAAAAAGTAATTTACTCTCTCTTCCATATCCATGGTATCATTCACTTGTGACTTACTAAATTTTTTTGTTGTATTTTTCATGCTAACATATAAACAATGGATTATCAACTATTGGGTTGTTCGGAAAGTAATTTCGTTTTTTGCCTACAGAGGATTTAATTGTATTTTTTTGCACCCAACTTCACATTTAAGCCGTATAATTTTTATATGCTTTGAGAGCTCATATAGCAAGGCTTGTGTGTGAAAAATTCCAATTAATTCTACGCAGTAGTTTTTGGTTGGTGCCCTTTTAAATATGAAGAGCAATAAGCACCATTTTCGACATATCTTACTGTTTTACTACAGAAAGGGTAAAAATGCTGTTCAAGCCAGAAAGAAATTGACCGATGTGTATGGAGAAGGTGTGTTGACAGTACGCCAGTGCCAGAACTGGTTCGCTAAATTTCGATCCGGCAATTTTGATGTCAAAGATGCACCACGTTCAGGAAGGCTGGTTGAAGCTGATAAAGACGCGACAAAGGCATTAGTTGATGCGAACCGGCGAATAACAACACGTGAGATTGGATTGAGGTTAAATTTATCAAATTCAACAGTTTATGACCACTTTAAAGGCCTGGGATTGTCCTCGAAGCTCGATTTATGGATTCCCCATGTTCTCACAGAGAGAAATCTGTGTCGCCGCATTGACGTCTGCGATTCGCTTCTCAAATGTCACGAAAATAATCCGTTTTTGAAGCGCATTATCACTGAGGACGAAAAATGGGTTGTATACAACAAAGTCAAATGCAAGAGGTCATGGAGCAAAAAAGATGAACCGGCTCAAACCATTTCCAAAGCCATATTCACCAAAAAAAGGTGATGCTGTCTGTTTGGTGGGATTTTAAAGGAATCGTTTTTTATTTTTTATGCTTTTACCGGATAACACAACAATAATTCGGAAGTCTATTGTCATCAGCTGGACAAACTGAATGATGCACTTCAACAGAAAAGGTCAGAACTAATCAACAGGAAAGGTGTAATGTTTCACCAAGACAACGCGAGACCTCACACAAGTTTGGTCACTTGCCAAAAGCTTTTACAGCTTGAATGGGATACAATGCTTCACCCACCATATTCTCCAGACCTGGCACCATCGGATTATTATTTGTTCCGGTCACTCCAAAAATTTTTAGATGGTAAAACCTTCACCTCAAATGTGGAGGTCAAAAACCACCTCGATCAGTTTTTTGCCAGCAAAGACCAAAAATTTTATGAGCGTGGAATTATGCTACTACCAGAAAGATGGCAAAAGGTGTTGGACCAGAATGACTAGTATATAATTTAATAAAGTATTTGTTTATTATACGAAAACTGTCTTTCATTTCCACAAAAAAAAAACGAAATTACTTTCCGAACAACCCAATATAAATATTTTTTTTTGTCATTCCACTTTATAACTGACACTTTACCTCTTTAATATCCAATAACTTCTCTTTTTGAAATTTTTTTCTCTTCAAATACCTAGGTGTCTTTTTCTGTTCTTGAAGGTCCAAGTTGCAAGTTAGTCAAATAAGGGTAGCTATACAAATTCTCCACTGTCAAACAATATTCAAATCTGAGAAGTGTTTTGGAAAGTTTGTTTCAAATGGGTTACATTTTGGCAGACATGACAAATCCCCAAGAATGGAAGCCATTTCATTGGTGGCAACATCTAGTGGCAGCTCTCGTTACCAAATTTTGATATTTGGATTGTATTCAGTTCATACTCTCATCAAATGGTAAACATTGCTGCGATTTATTTTTTCTAATAGTACCAGAACCAAATTGATACTCAAGGGTTCTCTTACATGCACATAACCATATGACATGCATGTCTACAATTTTTGCATCCAGAAAATTTATCAACTCCAGGTAGGATTGAACCCACAACCTTAGGCTTATGAGGTGGGCATGCTACTTCAAATCCACCGAGCCGTCTGTGTTCTGGAAAGTAACATCACTACTTGTGCAGAAACCATTCAATGTTTTTTGTTGTCAGATGTCATCCATAACAGTTTCTTTTCCTTTATAAATTTAAAAAATTAAAAATGTATTCACTCTTAGATTCACCGTAAGGTAATTTTTAATCCCTAATCAGGCTAATTTAATGAAATGTATTTATTATATCTAACGCTAGCTTACTTTATATACTAACTTTCATCAATTGTTATAAATTTTTTTGGAATGCGTAAAGAATAAAATTTACCAACTAACTTTTCAGGTTTTTGTTGTATTTTGTTCAATGTAGTATCTGGCTGATTTTCTGCATCATTGTTTGAAAAGTGTAAGTACTTTTCAAAATGCAGAGGAGAAAAAATGGTGCTATCCAGAGCACATACTTCACCAGTATTGTTTCATTGTCTCCCCCCCCCCCCGTAACACTTTTAAATATAATGAAGACTAAGAACACTCTTATTTAAACTGAAATATTGTCAATTTATGTACTATTAGTTGATAGGACTGATGAGCATACCTGTTTGCTTCAAACACCATCATATTCATAATTTTGTTATTCAAAAATAGATTGAAATAGTATAAGTACTGTATTTTTGAACATTTATATTTGGATTTGCAATTAAGGAAACCATTGATAGAGGGGACATATCTGCATTTTGCTTCTACCACTAGTTCTAATTCATGTGATAGCAGTCAATTCTCACCATCAGCTAAATCTTGCCCATCAGAATTTTCATGTTAAATTTTGACACAGAAATTTTTGAATGTTTACAATAACTGCATAAAATATCCCTAAAGAATTTACAAACAATGTCTGTCAACTTAACTTGTGTAAAGAAATACCAGTGTGTACTAATAACTTAATCTAAAATATTCTTTCATGTAATAGAAAAACCCATGAATTATTTTCAAGTATACTCGCAGTTATGCACAATAATTATACATCTTTGCCCAAACATAAAGGGTTTTGACGAGATTGAAGTCGGTCTGAGTTATCTTGAGACATAGGAAATTGCATACATAATGTACAACAAATTAATTTGTGTTTGAGTTGTATCCTCAAGCAGTTAAATATTAAGTTAAAACTTGTATGATATCTAAGCTATTCCCCCCTTCCAAATCCAGCCTATGTCAGTAAGTATTGCTGAATATATGGATTTCATACATTCAGCATGTTAATATATGTTTATCTGCTGTTGTGCACATATAAGATGAAGCCCCAAATTTTTCACATTTTGTTATGCTGTTTTTTATGATTATATATATTTTTAACAATCTTTTTAGATTTTTATATAAATAGCTTTGTTTTATGAATAAAGGAGTCAACCAATTATTATTTTCATAAGTTTTCTTTTTGAATAATTTAATTTTAAATGTATCTCTTACATAGCATGAGTCTTAACCAAAAATAAATGAAATATGGTTAATTAAAAAAAATATTTTATTTACCTGAATAGTACAAAAATTAAAGTATGCTGAATATAAAGTTGCTGTTTCTAATATCAGAATTTAACTTTTCAGATTGAGTTGGTTTTTAATTTATTCTGTTTGAGAAGCAACACAATAGTGTTTGATTAATTTTATGCTCCTTCATTTATTTCAGGAACATGTTTTTGTATGCTTGCTAGAAAAATGTATTTATTTATTAGTTGTATGTAATCTCGAGTAAATTTTGTTTCAGTTTTCTGATGCTGTCATTTATACAGTACGTGTTCATGACGGTCAGTTGCGATTCAAAGTCCAAGGCAAACTTTCTATCCCTGGACTAAAAGTGGAAGAGTCCCAATCCATGCATGGCGTGAATCACTGTTTTAGTCTCTGCTCTTCTTCAAAGCATCTTGTTGTTGGTGCACACTCTTCCAAAGAGTACACCAAATGGCTCTGGGATCTTCGTCAGTGCGCCAAAAGTGGTTCCTCTCATAGATCTTCTAGTCATTCATTGAATGAAGACAGATATGAATCAGGTGATGAAAATGATGATATTCAAGCACAAGAAAAGACTGGATCTCACCACGTGAATACCTCTATACATATTTGTTGGCACAGAAATATTAGTATCAGTTGCAATGATTTACTTCTCTCAATGAAGGTAATTATGGCATTTCCAGTGATTTTTCTCTTGAGATAATGTTCTCCATATATTGGTTATAGTATATTAATTAATGTTTTTTGTTATCTTTTACTGCCAAAATCTGTTTAACCTTTTGAAGACGGCGGGTTTTGAGAGAAAAAGTTGCTTAAGGACGGCACTTTCAGCTGCGTTGGCTACCCCCTTTTTGGTCATTGACAGATGCTACCATATAATGGCGGACAAAAGAAGCAAAATAGTAATTGGCCTCCCGCTGATCAATGGCGATTTTCACTGCTTAGAAAGTCCCTAAATACAAAGATTCTCCCTTTCTTAGGGAAACATGTTTTCTTGAAAAATCCAATGTTAAGATTAGTGATGATTTCAGATCAAGAAATTTCGGGAAATTTATTTATTTTTAAAAAAGAAATTTCCTAACAATTTAAACTATATTCCATCTGGATTTCTTTTTCAGTATTATTAAGAGCATTGAGAGAAATAGCGTAAAACAAAGATAACAATAATAATCATTGCATAAAAAAAATTAAACGTTTATTTCATTGTAGACAAAGGTGCAATAAACTAAACCAAATTTAATTGATTTTACTCAAGTAAAATTTATTTATATTTTGATAAAATATAAATATCATTTACTGATATTTCAGTAAATTCATAAAAATAGAGGAAATGTTATAAATTTATTTTTCATTACTTTAAATGTATGAATTTGATACACATAAACTTAATTTATGCTGGTGTTAAAACTTAAAATAATCAAAGTAGAAATAAGAAATAAATAATAATATTCCTTATAAATTACAGGTAATTCTAATCAATAACATAAAAGAAAAAGCAAAGTGGGAGAGCTTATCTCTTTATGTCATGTAAAATTCAGATTTTCGATAATGAACTATTCTAAACTAGTTTATTACTCTGAAGATTTTAAAAGTTTTTAATAAAAATATCTGTTTTGAGAATTGTGCATAACTCTTTAATCAAGAAGATTAATACATTACTTATGTGTAGTTTTAAAAACTTGATAAGATTTCGCAACTTGTGTATACCAATAGACATATCGCTATAAATCAGCTATGATTTTTTGGAAACTGCATTGTTACTCAATTTATAATTGTTTTTCTCTTTCCGAAATGCTAGCAAAATGCATAATACTCTTAAGAAATTTCTTATATAATTTCCGTAAAGAAATGCTAGATTTGAAGCATAATTGTCATTTTTTATTTTTCTGTAATTCATTCTATTTTGATACATAAGAATTCATAACACTTATTGAATCCTAAGTTTAAATCTGAATTTCATTAACAAACTTTTTTCAAAAATTAAATTTTCATTTTCCTTTCATGCAATTCTTCCTATGCATGCTGTAAATTATGATAAATCATTTAATGAGTGAGTGAGTAAATGAATATTAATGTCACATTCTTCAGCTACTTGAGGGCTTTTGGTGACGAACCTCGTAATTTTGAACCGTGGTCAAGTGATGAAGACGACACCTGAGTTAGCACTCCCTCTCTTAACTACCACACCAACGAGAGGACGTTTGAGCTCTCGACAGATTTAAAGTGCATCACTCCCCTACAACCTAGACCACTAGGCTACCGTGACTACAAAAATCATTTATTGTGTGTGGCAAATAAATGTAATAAATAACATAATCACCAAATGTTTTTTTTATTTTAAAAAATGGTCGTGATTAGGGGTTTTATCATGTTGTAGAGCTGATACGCATTAAATCAAAACTCTTACGATGCCATGGTGTGGAAATTAGAAGTGGGGGTTCTAGCTCGGTTATCGGTCTTGTTACTGGATCGTCATTTAAATTACGAGGTCCGTCTTATTACTTTGCCCCTTATGTTACTTATAAATGAAATATTAATAATTTATAAATTTACCTATGTGTCCCTTATAATAAATTACTTATATACACATAAGAAATTTAAAATTATATTTTTCCAACAATAATAAAATATTTTCATTAGTAAAAGAGAGGAAATGCTTTGAATTTTTAGAATACTTGATAGTAAAACCGCAAACACAAACTGATAAAAAAGACAAAATATCATGACTACAAACATTTTTAAGTTGCCTAGAAGCTTCATGTATTTTAAACTTGTTTATATAAAAATAATATATTATTCTTATGTGTACGTTATTGTTTCTTTAGCTAGTAATGACAGCATACAGGGGCTTCTTATTTTTTTTTTCCACCTTTCGTACAAAAAAATTAGATCCTTAACCTTCGGATTATCCTTACTTTTTATTCAAAATTTCAAAATAATTGCATAATATTGCTTAAGTTATAAGATTACTGCTCTGATTTTTGTGCGATAATGGACTGATTTTTGTATGTGATTTTGTGCATAAGATAGAGCCAACACATTCCTACGAAGTCAACTCTTTTGATTAACATTCAAAATAATTACAAAAATCTTTTCTTCTCAAAGCACAGACTCCTCAGTCGGGTTACAGATTGTAACAATTTTTCTTTTACTTTCTTTGACTTTCTTCAAAAAGAAGGAAGTCTTTATTTACAAATATATCACTCTTTTACTCCCTCCCCATGATTTGTTTGGACAGTCCCCTACTGGGTCTTTTTCACCTTATCTCTCAAAATCTAACACAATATCAGTTCTCCAAACGGTTAGTTTTATTCTCTTGATAACGCTCTTAAAGTAGAAGTGTGCCTTCTTTTAAGTTGTTCGCATAGTTTCTATTTATCCTATGTCCAACAATTTAATAGAAAAGGAAATGCATTTTCTAATGCTTTATTTCGACAAGAAGAATAAAGGAAGAATAGTTTTCAGGGTACTTGAAAGCAATCTGGAAGATTTACAAGAAGGCAGATGTGAATTTCTAAGTTTTATTGCACCAAAAAGGCATATGGTAATCAATAACGACCAAAACCTGAAGCAATCGACAATAATCAAGAGGGAGAAGCATTATTTGTCCATATAAAAGCTTTTACAACTTACTTTTCGTGCTCATTTACAAGAGCCACGTGACTGTATTCAGAGTTTCAAACGTTCAATAGCCTGAGAGCACACCCCAACACTCCTTTCTTATTATGTATGATACTACAAAGAGTGATTGACTAATAAATAAATGGGGGGAAAAAGAAAACGAACAGGGTTTTTTTACTTCATTATAACTGTCTTTTAGACTACGTTCTGATTATATTTATTTTTAAGATGGATTTTAGAGCATTTTGCAAAATTTTTCGTATTATTATTATAAAGAAAACTTACTTTATTTTTTTAAAAAAAAAACTTATTTTAAGTTCTAAAAATCACGAAATCCAACACTATAGAGCTTTCAAAGTATAATATATAACAAAATCAAAAATTTCATTCTTGCTTCTATGTTTTTTGTATAAATCGGGACGTTTTTCTTATGCTGAAGAACTCGTAATATTCGTTTTTAACAAATTTGAAAGAAAAAAATATCGGAATTGATAGTTCTTGCTTCGAAGACACAATTTTTATACATCAACTGTCATAATAAAAAATCTCGAAGTTAGTATCTTGCATTTTATAAAAAAATTCGAAATACTGAAATGAATAGTTTTAAAAACCTATAACAAACATTTCTATAATTTTTTTGTTGCAAATATATTTTCTTTTTTCGTTTTTTGTTGTTGATACACGATTAAAAAATAGGTTTTTGGGGGGGGGGATATTTCGATATAAAATTTTAAAGAATTGAAAAACGGTCATGTAAGCATTCAGTTTTTTTGCATTTTTAAATTTTAAATTCTTCAATTTTAAGTTTCAACTATTATATATCAACTGTTACAATAAGTAAAATTTGAAAGGTATTTCTTGTATTTCACAAATGTATTCGCAAAACTAAAATGTATAATTTTAAAAGTTTATTGCAAAAATCTGTAAGACTCATCTATTTTCACGAAATAAATAATACGAATTAAATATTGTAGAACAAATTACCTTTTGAAAACTTTTTTGAGAATCTCGATTAGTCCTAATAAATTGAGTATCTATTCAAGCAGTCATAGTATATTATATTTTCCAAGCCTTATTTTATTCAAATATTTTTTAGTTTGTGTTCCCTTTTCGAGTTTTTTGTTATTTGAACAGGAATAAAAAAAGATTTGACAATGATTTAATTCTTCAAAGAAAGAATGCAAATAATTTTCGTACAAGAATTAGTTGTGTATGCCGTTTCAAAACATAAATTTATTAGTTTTTAATAATCTAAAAAAAAAGATAAATAATTAAATAAATTATTTATTAAGAGATTATATTTCTGCTCAATTTTGCAAAAAGAAATTGGAATTGTTCAATATATATGATAAGAAAAACTTCAATATAATAATTGTAACACCTTCTTCCTGTGTAAGATTAAATCTGCTAGTGAGGGATAGTCATAAGAGGGAATTCTAGACTAGTGGGAAAGAGAGGGAACTATCCTCCCCTCCCCCCTATCTGAATACAAAAGAGACCGGTCAAGTGATTGACGTTCCTGGATTTTTATAGACCCTACGGTGATCTGAACTCTGTTAAAGGGGGGGAGAAGAACTTGGTCGCTACTCCGACCAGCGCCGTCCTTTAAAGGGCTGTTCTTTTTGGTGGCACTATCGACCAGCCGTCCTCTAAAGGTTAATATTCATTTAATTTTGAATAATTATAAAATAAAAAAATTGGCTTCTACACTGTACTTATTTATCAGTACCATCATTGTGAAAATATTTTAGCAGTAACCAATTTAACGTGTTCATGATCTTGTACGACTTTGGCAGTGTAAGCCAATTATTTTATGTTTTGATTATTAATCAACCAATGAGATTACTTGTTTTTGATGTTCAAAAACAATTTTGTTATCTGTTAATAATCTGATTAAACAAGCTGGGGTGTTTAGATTGTGAAAAGGTTTACATGATCTATATGTAGCAAAGGCTCAACTGTGATATATGCACTCTTAAAACTTACTAGCAGCTCCAATGAAAATCCTTTAGCACAAAACTGAGTTGACAGAAATATTTTTTGTGTTAAAGGAATTTTGTCCTAAAGCATATTGCAAAAGAAAAAACAATGTGTTTAACAAAATTAAGTTTATTAGAGTACATTTTATTTACATAGATACATATATATGCATGTATTAAATAAAAATCAATGAAACAAAAACTTTCACAAGTACTCAATGCAATTTAATACATTTTTCAAGTTCTTTTGTTTTTAATCACCAGCCTAAGAAGCTCCATTTTCATTTTAAGCAAAATGGCAATTTGCTTTCCCTCTGGGCTCTTTGTCATTTTGCTTGTAAAAAAATTCTCGTAAAATAGAAAAAATATGGAACTTGTCACTGAATTTTAAAGCCAACTGATGAAAGATGAAATGTTTTGTGTGGCATTTGTGGATGTAGAAGGTGGAAGCTTAGATAAGCAAAATTGGCTTGTGTCATAGTCTATTCTGAGGGTATTTCAAAGCCAAGTTAGCCTCCTTTCTATGGAACATGTGAAACCACCTCTCTTTCATTTCACACCCTTCTTAAATCTCTCCTACGTCTCTAGGGCCGATCCTAGCTGGTGTGCAACAATTTGCACTGTACACAGGTAGCCGCAAGCCGCATATGGTCCTTTCAATCAAGCGAAAAAGTTTTCGAATTTCTTAAAATAAAAGTTATAATGAGCTGAATGAATATGTTGAATTTTAAATAGTTTTTGAAAAATCATAATAAGTTCTGGTTTCCCAATAGCACAGTTTAAGAAAAGTAGAATGTTAATGTATAGAGTATTGGTCCATTGTCTATCAATGTTTACTCCTTACACAAACTCTTAATTTGATAGCAAAATTCATGGCAGAGCCGGCAGTACCACTAAAGAAAATGTTTTTTTATTTTGTTTTTGTTTATCAGCAGCACTGGTGGCGCACTGTGTATCGATGCATAGCAAAAGCGTCTCAAAAATTATTTTTATAAAAGTTGCATTACAAAGATGTCTATAATACAATTAATATTGCTAAGACATAGAAGCGTTTAAATTCAATATGCATTTGGGAAAATTAAAAGTTTTCAATTTGATAATAGCTTTACAATTTAGAAAAACAAAATAGAGAGAAAAAAAGTTATTTTTGTGTCAATGCTTTTTAGTGTTTACACTAAAAAGCATTGACACAAAAATAACCTCTAAAAAGTATTTTCTTTTAAAAATTGTGGATTCCAAGCGATTTTTTTAAAGCCCTAAATGTAACAAATACCATATAATCAAATAGGTGAATCAAAAGGTTCACAACATAGCACTAAGTACAAAAATAAAGGATATATAGAGTCTGATATGCTTTTAATAATGAAAACATATATTAAAAGCTAATCATATTTTCATGACGTTGTTAGGTGCTGTATAACAGGTAATGCACAGATTAAATTTTTTTATAAATTGTGTGAGGGGGACATAAAATTCATATAAATTACAAATGCAATAACTGCTTTGATTGAGACAAGCAATAGGTGAGATGTAACAATTCTTGCTAGGCTTCACAGTGGACACACTTTGAGTACTACGGCATGTGGCGGGTCTTAAAGTTTACCCTCCTTGCAATGTGACCCAAGCTGTTCCTGCCCACATCTTGGCTTGTATTGGTTGCCATAAGAGCCAGCTACTCTTTAGTCCTGTTACAGTTATTCATTGTTTAAAAACACACAAATTAATCGACTTGATCTAGATGTTTCTGTCGATCAAGTTGGATAAGAAGCAACAACAACACAAATGCAATACTCTGTTTTACTGTATATATTATAAAGAGAGTTTTTTGAAAATGAATTATTTCAAATTCTAGTTTAAGTACAATCATATATTCTTAAAAGTTTAACTGAAAATAAATATCCTTCCTTTTCAGATGTAGTTGCTAAAAAAATCGAATATTTTTTGGATCATTTTAAAATCTTCATATTCCAAGAGTTTTTCCCTACACACAAATTTTGTTGAAAGTATAAATTCAAAATGTGTCAATCCCGTGGTTTTTTAAAAGCCATATAAGTTTTAAAAGTCAGTTTAAAAAAAGTATAATTTGTTTAAAATCTCATAAATTCACTAAAACCTCTGATGTTACTCTCTCTCCATTCCATTTACCTTCACTTCTTGCAACATGGAAACCTGTTAAAATTAGTGCTATCACTTGATCCAGATTAAGAATTTTATTTTCAAAAAATTTATTTAATACGAGTTCTGCTTAAAAGGGATGGAAGGCTTATTGTACTGAAAGACAGAGTGTAAATCAGAAATTTATTTATGCACTTTAATTTGAAAGACCAAATCCTTATATATATATGTATATATAAATATTTTTATACATCACCTATGCTGAGATCTAGAAAATGATTATTTATTCAAAGAAATTATATTGGTTCCAGTTGCTTTGAATAACTATTTTAATAAAGCTACAGGAAATGTGGCAGCATTATAGAAAAATGTAAAATTTTAAAAATTGCATTTATTTTTAGAACACTCAGAATCCCTGCATAAACTCAACAAAATGGTTTGTTTATATTAAAGTTAGAAAAAGATTGAATATGTTTTATACATATCTGAAGATTGATTAACGTAATATATATTATGAAAAATCTCTTCTTTTTTTTTTAAAGTTAAAATTTCCCCCCTTCTAGCACTGTCTTAGTGGATATCTTTTACGAAAATTTAAAAACAGCAGTGGTTGGCAAAAAGTTTGGGTTGTGCTTGCAAATTTATGTCTGTTCTTTTATCGATCCTATTTGGTAAGTTATCATTTTCTTCCTGTAGTCATTTATTTTGGCTGCAATTAAATTTATCTCTATTTAAAGCAATTAATTATATAAGACTATTAATTAACTATTGTTATATTAATTGGCAGGTTTTTTTTCTAAATCTCTATCCTTTTCTAGGATGAAAGTCCTCTTGCTAGTCTTCCTCTTGCTGGGTACAAAATATTACAAACTACCAATGAAGATCTCGTTCATGGTGATTGCATTTTCAAATTGGTGTTCAAAAATCATGAATACTTCTTCACTGTGGAAAATAAACATACATTTGAAAGGTACATGAAAATTTAGAATTCCTAGAAAATAACCTTTTCTTTTTTTCACTTTAGTTTGTAAAACGAATAGTAATAAAAAAAATAGAAGACATAATTTTAATCAATATTTTTTTCATTTCAGGTTTTAGTCTGTATTTAAATAACATCTCAATTTATATTTTTCTTTCCAAATTTATAAACTATTGTGATGATGCAATTGTATAAATATTAAAGTCAAATTTCTGTACTGATCTTATTAAAAAGAAAGTCATATCATGCTGTTTTGTAGATGTAATTATGTTTTTAAAACATAATCTTTAATGAAATTTTATGATTTCTGGAATGAATGGAATGCCTTGAAAATCTTATTATTGGAAATGTTACATGTTATTGCTAGTTGATAACCATGGAAAAATAAAGGATATGATAGTTAATATGTAGAGTGTTACCACACTATAAGTACTATCCACCATTTGAAAGGGAGTTAATATAATAAATTTATCACCACAATTTATGTATTGACAAAATAAAACATGTATTTCAATTAAGATAGTATGAAAAAATGTGTATTTGCAAGAGCACATTTAGCTTAACTTAAACAAAATTTTTAAAATTATTCTGCAAATAATAGTAAGTGTATTAACAAAAGGGCAGGTAGGAAGGACATCTGATGAAACTTCTAGAGAATGATCCCTTGTTACAATTATAATTAATTTTTATCTATGTTTTTTTTCTCTTTAATTTCATTATATTTTATGAATTGATATTGGAATACTATTTTGCAATTTATTTAGAGATTTTTGTTGTAGATATGTTTTTTATGTTTTGGATATTAAACAAATAAATGCAAATCAGAATAACAGATAATGTGCTCATTGAATTCAGTAGTAGTTATTTACAACTCTTCCACTGTCTAGCATCATGAAAAAAAAAATGGGATAAACTTTTACACCTTATATAATTCTCTCATTGCAGCTAGACAAAAATGATAGCATTACCAGTGAATTAAAGGGGATAAATTATAGTGTTGATTAACTTATTTACTTAAGATTTTAAAAAGTTCCTCATTATCCATGTCACTTTTTCTTTCTCTTTATTTTCAACTAGAAAATTAGACTTAAATTTCAAGTTTTTATACAATTCCACTAAAAAGGTTAAGCCTTTTTTAAAAGCCTTTTGTACTAAATGGTTGATAATTTTTTACTTGATTCTAAAAATGTAGTCAAGAGAGAAAAAATTTATGAAAAATTTTAATTATTAAATACGGTTACAAAAAAGAAAATGAATCGTAACATATCTAAATATTTGGATTTTCCTTGTCATACAATTTAAAATTTCATGCACTTTTCTTTAAATAGTTAGTTCTAGAAGTATTAAAAACCATAGTTGTGTTTGGAAATTGCTATGTACAGGAAATCTTAGAGCAATTATTAATCCATTTTTCCCACAGTGTGAGAGAACATGAATAATGTAGTGAATCGTTTGCATAAAATGATCTAGTAAATTTGGTATACCAAAATTTTTTTTAAATATTTCAGCAATTAAATTCCATAATCTAATTAAATTTCGAGTTTTTGCAATTTGAATTGTTCTCTACATTGTTTCGCAAAACAATATAAACAAAAAATCATATTTCTTAGAAAGAAAATACTTCTTTTAGAAATTGATAAATAAATGCATTATGTCATAATTTAATTCATGATATCAATTTTTATAAATTGGGATGAAAATTGTGAAGGTTATTAAGAGTGTCTTTTTTTTTAACCGTACCTCATATCTTTTCATTTATATAAATTATTTTGATCATATCTCTTCTCATAACTAATTTCTGCTATTGGTCTCCTATCCCCCAACATTGGTCGGCTTGATCATGGTTCAAAATTACGAGGTCTGTCACCAAAAGCCCTCATGTAGCTGAACAGTGCAGTGTTAATATTCACTCACCCAACAGTGGTCAAAAATAATGGTAATGATCATGAACTGACCACCACATTATTTTTGTAAGAGTTCTAATGCCACTAAAGTCTTATAAGTATAGAGGAGCTGATGTTCATTAAATTTGTTGAGTATGGTGTGTTTGGAGAGTGAGAGGCCAGTGTAAATATTGTCCTTGTCACTTGACCATGATTCAAAATTACAAGCTCTGTTGCCAATAGCCCTTGTGTTGTTTAAACATTAAAAAACAGTCCATCAAAAACTAGCCAGTGGTAACACCTGCAGCCAGTGGTGTAACAGAGAATATTAGAGCCCCTCTGCAAAGTCAGGTTTTGGGCCCTAAGCCTAAATATGTTTTAGGCGTCAGTCAGGTTGTTTGGATCCCCTAGAATTTCTGTACCCCGCACCCCAAATGCACTACCTGTTATGTCACTACCTGCAGCATGGACAGAGGACCTAGTACAGGAATATTTTTGGCCTCTACAAAGTCGGGTACTTTACTAGTTTATTCAGATATTTAGTCGCTTAGTTATTTCTGTGCCTTGACATGTCCAGAGTTTATGTCAGGAAATGTCAAGCATATATCTGGCAGGTCTGAATAAACAATAAACAGGCAAAGAAATAAACCTTCTATTTTGAAGTTGTTAAATATTTATCATATATTTCAAAAAAACTTTCCTTCTTAAATTATATATTTTTCTATAATTTCTAGTAATTTTTTTTCTTATGATATCAATTGCATTTTATTCTAAATTTATTTTGCTTTTTGTCAATTTCAGATGGATGGAAGCCATCAGTATTTGCACATTGATGGATGAGGAAAACACTCGTCTATAACTTTTCAAAAGTTCATTTGCTTCACAAAACATTTTCATCCAAAAAAGTTCCATGCACTTTATGGGGAGATTTTTGCACCAAAAGTCTGTTTTTACTTTGTTAAAGTGACTAGGATCACTGTTTTTAGTTTTCTAAGAAAATATATTATAACATAAAATATTTTTGTAAATTTTATACATATTTTATACGATATACTAAAAGAAAAATTAGTCGATAATTGTTCTTTGGGTGTGAGGAAGATTAACATTTATGAAATACTCCAATTTTTTCTTCTGGAGAAATTTTTATTTTAGAGAACATTGAATAATATATCTATATATACATACTGAAATTTATTGCAATTATTTATATATATATATATGTATTTTTTTATTCTAATTTATGTTATTTATCTTATTAAAACCATTTTTATTACTTTATTCATTCCGTTAATTTTATTTTTCTTGCATATTTCAGATATTTTGTACAGCATCCATCTGAAATGTATTATTTCTTTTTTACTTCCAAATCCATTTTTGAAATGTGGAAAGAAAAAAATATATGATATTATTGATAAAAGAAAAAAATATATATGTATTAAAAAGAATTAAGTCTTTAAATATATTGTTTAAAAATTAGTCATGAATTATATTAACTGTTTATCATGAATATGATGGTAGTTTTCAAAATCTTAACCATACATATCATAATTTCAGGATATATCAGATCTGCTGTTTTAAATGTATGTCAAATTTTTTTTTATCGCAATCAATCACTTGAAAATTAAACAATATGCTAGGTTATCCTGACACATATGGTTATATTTTCATCAAGAGTTCGGTTATATAGGTCACATCATGCATATTTTATAATTTTTAGTTATTGCCTTTATAAGATTATAGGTGTATTGTGGCATTTTCCCCCTCTTATTTATTCTATGTGCTATTTTTTTCATTGATTATTATAATTTGAAGAAAAGTATATGTGATAAAAATATTATATTTTTTAACATTCCTTCAAGTTTATTAGTGCATGTAAACTTTATATAGATGTAAATATATGCTTGTTGAAATATTTGTAATGTGCCTACATACTTACAAACGAACAAGTTAATTACTATTATATTTCCTTTTTATGCAAAAGACTGGAATGACTTGCCTATGTACCATGGAATACAGAAATTTAGACTTGATAAACTTAAAAGCAATTGATATATCAGCTAAAAAAATTTGTTTCAAATTTGAAATAATTTTTACTAAGAAGTTTCTGTTATTAAATGTAAGGGAAATTTAATGTATTTGAGGGGAATTAACATGAATATGAAATTATAATAAATATGAATTTATAATAATTTCTTTGAATAATTGGTGCTTAGAATTATAGAAATAAAACAGTTCAGTTTTTTAGCTTTCATTTCATTCATTAGTGGTATAATATTCATTATTTCTACAATTGTTAATGAAATTCTTTCAAATTTTAAGATTAATAGAAATGTACATACTTTTGCAATAATTTTATTTAATATTCTATAAATCATGATTTAAAAATGCATAAAATCTATTTTATGAAGACTTATGTATACTTGTTGTAGTTTCTAATTTATCTGTATTCATACAATTCTAGTGATTCTGAATGGCTAAGGCAACTGTTCAGAAGAATTATGTACAGCAAAGAGCACTTACCAATATATTATTAATATTCTATTTTGTGAATCTAGGTTATCAGCACTTGTTTTACTGAATAAAAAATATATTCTTAGTTACATTTTCTTTTTATTTATTTATTGAACTTGTGTGCACCATATTCAATTACTCTTTTCAATTACACAAAGAATATTTTTTCAGTTAAAATTCACTAAATAAATTGAGAAAATTTCAATTTTTCTAAACAAACAAAATACGTTTTAATGTGTTTCATGTGAAACATAAATTACCTCTTATGTGTGTGATTGAGTTAATTTGATCTCACTTAATAGGCCTAACTGTGCACTATTGAGATAATTTAAGCTGGGCTGTGTATTTTATGATGCTGCAATTTTCAAAGTTGTGCATAAGCAAACGCCATCTGCACTTGTGAGATTGACTTTGATCTGTCATTGTGACTTTATAAATTTAGATAAAAACCATTGTTTCTCATATTTTACATCAGCATTTGGAACGCATGTTTCATGTAAAAAATGGAGGTGAAAAAGAATTAGATTTCAAAAGCAGATTAATGGAACACTTATCATAATAATACAAATATAAAAAATCAGGTAAACCAAAATTTACTGTAATTGTATGACTAGCGGAAAGTTATTTTGCCACTTATGTTCCACAAACATTAAAAAAGGAAGCTCTTAGAAGATACTACTGTACTATTTGTTGTGCTGAAAGAAAGAAAAGATAATTGTATGTAATAATTGTGATGTGCTGCACCTTTTGTTGGCAAAATTAATATAATTTCTACCAAAGAATTTACCACTGCAGATCATTCTGCACTCTCTCCTGATAAAGCATTTGGAGCTGACACACCATCTCAAACATGACAGTGTGTATAAAAACAAGTTTGAAAAAAAAAAATTCAAAAAATATGTGAACTATATGCAAGAGCTAGGAACTCAAATTGATTCTATAGTTGATAATATTCATTAAATTTCTTCCAAAAAAAACAAGTACCACTGAGAATCATACTGGCCTCCTTCCTGATAAAGCAACTGGAGCTGAAACACCATCTCAGGCACAACCGTCTGTAAGAAAACAAATTTGAAAAACAATTTTCAAAAAATGTGTGAGTTATAAGTATTTAAGAACGAGAAACTCAAGTTCAATTTTTAATTGGCAAAATTCTTATAATTGCTTTAAAAAAAAGGCAAGTATCCAATGGGGAATCATTCTGGCATTTTTCCTGCTAAAAGAAACTGAAACAGATGCAATCTCTGACATGATCGTCGATGAGGAAACTAATTTGAAAAGTTGATTTCTAGAATTGTGCGATTTATCTGTGTTTATGAGGGATGAAATCGAATCTCCAACCTTTAATTGGCAAAATTAATAAAATTCCTTCCAAAATAATCAAATACTAATGGGAATCGTTCTGACCTATTTCCTTCTAAAAGCAACTGATGCAGACACAATCTCAGACATACCACCCATAAGCAAAAAACTTTGAAAATCAATTTTCAAGAAATTTGTGAGCTATATGTATTTTGGAGCCCGAAATTCGAATTCAACTTTAAATGTGCAAAATTAATAAAATTTCTAAGAAAAATTCAAGTAATATTTGGAATTGTTCTGGCATCCTTCCTGATAAAGCAATTGAAGCTGAGATGCCATCTCAGACAGGACCGTTCATAAGGAAAAAGGTCTGAAAAACAGTTTTCAAAAAATGTGTGAGCTATACGTATTTAAAAACGAGAAACATGAATCCAACCTTTCATTGGAAAACTCCTATCACTTATACCAAAAAATTCAAGTACTACTGAGAATCCTTCCTGATAAATCAAACGGACGAGACACAATCTCAGACACGACCGTCTGTAAGAAAACAAATTTGAAAAAACATTTTCAAGAATCATCTGATTATGTTTTGAAGTGACAAACTGGAATCCAACCTTAATTGGAAAAATTCGTATAATTTCTACCAAAAAATTCAAGTACCACTGAGAATCGTTCTGGCCTCCTTCCTAATAAAAGTAACTGGAGCTAAGATGCAATCTCAGAGATGAACGTTTGTAAGAAAACCAATTTTAAAACACATTTTCAAGAATTTTTAAATATGTATATCTGTTTCGGTGCAGGAAACTTGAATCCAACCTGTAACTGGCAAAATTCGTATAATTTCTACCAAAAAATTCAAGTACCACTGAGAATCATTCTGACCTCCTTCCTCATAAAAGCAACTGGAGCTGAGATGCAATTTCAAACACCACCGTCCGTAAGAACCCAAATTTGAAAACACTATTTCAAGAATTGTATGATATATATATGTTTCAGAGTGACAAATTCGAAACTAACCAACCACCAAATTCATATAATTTCTTCTAAAAAATTCAAGTACCACTGGCAAACGTTCTGGCGACCTTGCTGATAAAACCAACTTCAGCTACGAGGGGGGTCCCAGAAGTACCCTACCCAACAAAGAAAACACAAAAATTTTTTGGGGGAAAAATATTTATTTTTCAACACATAATCCTATATCGGTATGAGCCTGTATAGGATTTATCGATACCTATAGTGTATAGAGCTGAAAGGAATATTTTTCAACATATTCCTTTCAGCTCTATACACTTTCCCAAGATGTTCAATAAATTTGATACCCTTTTTATAATAAGAACTGCCTTGCTCCTCAAAATAGCCATAAACTGCCGAACTCACTTCGTTGGAAAATCTGTGACCACTGAGCCATTTTTTCAAGTTTGGGAATAGAAAATAATCTGAGGGAGGGAAGTGTGGCGAATAGGATGCATGAGGTAGCAATTCAAACTTTAATTCATTAGTTTTGGCCATTGCATCAACGGATTTGTGAGCAGGTGCATTGTCTTGATGAAACAACACTTTCTTAGTCAAATGCTGCTTTTTTTGCTTGATTTCTTCGCTCAAATGTAGCAATAAGTTCGCACAATACTCAGCGTTGATAATCTTTCCTTTTTTAAGATAGTCAATGGAAGTTATCCCACACGCATCCAGAAGCGGCCGCCCGACGCCCCCAGCTTGATGGATTCCAGTCATAAATTCAATGTGCAACAAAAAGATATTGAACTGCTATTGCAACCCCAATAATTTCCAAGGATTTGAATCATGTAGCAGCCCTAACCATTTTTCTTTTGTATATCTGTACTGTTCCAATCTGTACAAAATTATTGCATACGGTGTTTTTTTTTTTTTCCTTTGCACAAATTTTTTTTCAAACAAACGAATATTTTTCAAGTCACACTGCGAGAAACGATTTTCAAAACTGAGAGCAAACAGCTCACACTTTTGAGTACTTCACATTCTCAAAATAGCTCCGATGCACGCGTACTCAAATTTGAGAATCGCATATTCTCATATTGAGCAACAAGTACATTCTCATTTTTGAACCTGTTACGGGATCAAATTTTTGAGAATGAAAGATTGAAATGAGTATATAATGCACTCAATTTTGAATTTGTTAATGTATCAAATATGAGTTTAAAACAATAAAATGAGCATGTTTAGCATTCCTTTTCGATACTGTTGTATCTAATATGAATTTTTAACAGAAAAATATTTATTAACCCAAATCTTAAGGGATTTAAAAATGTGATACCTGAGTTGTAAATTTTCACTTTCTTCATCTTGCGTATTATTTTATTTTCATTTTATGAAATTTTTACACTTAACTTCGAAATCAAAATTCATTTTACATTTATTGTGTGTAACAAAAAGGTACTCACGTGTTATCGCGAAAGTGCCTAAGTTAAAGATAACTCGCCAAATTGGCAGTAACGATTTCGCATGTGTCCTACGCGCTGAATTAGCAACCATGTACTTCGTTTTATATAATGGCGACAATACGCAAGTATCAACAAAAATATTACTTTTCAAAAAAAAAATGCAACTATTATTTGATCACAAACTGCATGTCTTCGAACTTATACCGCAAATATAAATCTTTGAAAACTGCAAAAATAAATTCGATGTTATCGTTTAACAAATGTGTATGCATTTTGAACTAGTTCCAGAAGCAATTTGATTCATTATTTATATTTATGTTTCTCTAGAAGCATTATATTGTTTCCTTAAAATCATATACAAGCAGAAAAAATTAAATTTTATTTTAAAAAATTCAGCCCTTTAATAATAAGTTATTAGAAATATCTAGGAAACATTATGATAAATAACAGATTTTTCTAAGTAAAAATTTCAAAACAATGCCAGAAAGAAATAGCTTTTTTACATATTATGTAACCTGAAGAAAAAAAACCTTTTGACTAAACTAACACTCATTAGGCCCAGGTGTGTAAGTACTCTTTATATCAATTGTTTTGTTTAAATAGAAACACATCCATCCACTTGGAAATAAAGAAAATGCATTGCTATATTACAAATTAAGCTCGTTTTTTGTTAAATCAACTGGTTTTACACTCTCCTATCACCAAAGAAAACAAATATTATAGTTTTTAAGTTAATGTTTTTTTTAAAATACTTAAAAATTTTAGTCCTTAGAAGAATGTAAAAACAACTAAAACAGTACATTTTTGCATTAACAAAACATGTAGTTTTTAACCAACTGGAAAGAGCTTTTAGAGAAGTTTTCAGCACCCATTCAGAAGAAAAAATAACATCATAAGGACCAATAGAATCATAATTTAACAATTTTACTTGCTGTACAGCATTTTATTTTCAATGCCTTTTTTCAATATTATTCACTGTTAACAAGAAAAATAAAACAAACCAAAATCATATTGTTGAAATATTTATTCTGGAAATTGTACACATATATATATATACATTAAAAAATAAACAAGAATATAAGTGAGATTTTTGAAACATGTTTTCTTCAATAACTTACTGTTTATAAAAAAAATCAATAAAAAAATATCTGATCTATATTATAGTCAACTCCATCCTTATTTGTACAGAACAGCTGTTTTAATATAATATACATTTAATTAATTTAATACAATTAATATAATTTTAAATATAGGTTCTAGTGTATAAAAGTACATAAATAAACAGCTTTTTTTTTTTATCAAATCATGTCTTTGAGTTATGAAATGTGAGTGAAAATGCCTTTTAAACAGTGTTGTTTCAAATAAATTACATGTTAGGATTTGTGAGTCATCTAAATTATTTACTGAAGAATTTATAAATAGCTGGTTCTGAGTGTAATTTTAAAATTTTTACAAATGTTGTTTATAATTATATAGTTTTCTAAATGGCTATCTACAAAATTTAGCATAACTCATGTAGTGTTATGCTATGCCCATATGAGTACTTAGAACATGACGACAAAATCTACAATGTGAAACCAATGGTCTTTGGCAGAAAGTGCAAAATGTATGAAATTCATAGATTAATTTTTATCCATAAAATATATACATATAAAAAAAAGAGAGAAATTCTGAACTATGTGCAAAATTTAAAATAAATTATGAGTTGAAATATTAAAAATGAAGATTTATGCTAACAAGAAGAAATGAAATTAAGGCAAATTAAAAATAAAGCATTCATAATTTAGAAACAAGATAAAAGGTTTAAAAAATACAATTTTATAAATATTACACATGAAAAGGCATGTCTTCCTGAATTTCACATTTATAAAAACAACAGTTCAAAAAATACCACACATTGGAACAACAATATATATATATGAATTGCATAATTCAATGAAAAAGGAAAAATTTGATATCCTGGTTAATCTTGTTTTACAAGAAAATTTCATAGCATTTGATCAAAATCTTTTTAAACAGATCAGAGGATTACCTCAGGGTGGTCCTGCCAGTAATAGTTTAGCTAACCTATATTTACATTTTTTTGAAATTGATCATATTTTTGATGAATCTTTCTTACTATACCGTTATATAGATGATATAATAATTTTTGGTAAAAATAGTGAATTCAAACCAAATATTATGTTCTACCCTGACAATCTCAACCTTCTTAAAACTAATTTTAACTCTAATATGGTTGAATTCCTAGATTTAGACTTGCATCTTATTGACAATAGAGTAGTCTGTAACATTTATGACAAAAGAGATTCTTTTAGTTTCCATGTAATTAAAATTCCTGTATGGAACAGCAATTTGCATCTATCAATTTACAGAAATATTGTTTTGAATTTTTTACTTAGGAATGATAACTTAACTACCAACAAAATAGATAAATTTAATAATATCAAGAAATTCTTCCAATGCTGCTTAGATCATGACTATCCTTTTAACTTCTTAAGAACATATATTCATCACAAATACATTAATCGTCTTGCTATTTCTGATTTCAAAACCACCATACAACAATAGGATTTCAAAGTCAGCATTTTAGTGGTTTTGCTGTGAAGATTCTGTTTTAACACTCTTCACACAGTTTATTTTTTCCACGCCCTTCTTAAAAATCTTATAAAATGAAAAATGTCTACATTTTTAGCAACCAAACCAAATTTCTACATATTGACAACCAACCAATTTTCTACATTTGTGACAACCAACCAAGTTATAGCCTACCAAATTTGAATGTAATCTTTCTTGGTGTCTTCCTTACAAGCTGGTATAAAGGATGCGTTTAAGTGCAATTTAGATTTTTATCACAACATATAAAAGCTTTCCATCGGTTTCAAGAGTGTTGCATCTCCTGGAATAAGCTCTGTGAGCAGAAGTTTTAAAATCTTTTTGGAAAAATCCTTTTACTGGGTAATTCTTTTGATATTTTTCTGCTTAAACATTTTGGGAGAATATTTTGCTTAATAGTAGTCGGTTGTTCTTTCATATTTCTATGAGATTTTTTATACTTTGGATTTTTTATACTTTGGATTTGTTATACTTAGAATTTTTATACTTTAAATTTCTATTTATTTTATTTTGGTCTTTCCTACCGAGTTGCAAAGGGGGAAGGTTGGCGCCTTCAAACTAGTTTAACCCCACTTAATCGGTCCTTAGTCCGAAATTGCATTTTGACTCGCTAGGTTCTTATTTGTATTTCATTAGATTTTATCTTATTTTTTTTTTATTTATTTATTTTTATTTCCTGTTATGTTCTATATTTTATATAAATTTCTTCCATATATATATATATATACAGGAACTAATTTGTTATCAGTACACTACACATTAAATATCTTTTAGAAGTGGTTTTGAAATCGCTGCAAATAAAATTTTGCCACCCGATAGTTTTCAATCAATGATTACAGTCTCCCACTACGAACTCAAAATGAAAATAATTTAAAAGAATGGCTTATTCCTGGCAAAAAAGGAATTACATTAAGAAGCAAAAATGTAAGTAATTTTTTATAGAAAACAAATTAGAAATATATGAGTGCCAGGATTTAAAGAAATAGAACATGTATTTAGAAATGCCAAGAAAAGAAGCAGAATAAAATAAAGAAATTGAAACTGGAAAAATTATAACTGCGTATAAAAGTGTGGGGTGCTCAATTTTTTTGTTGTAATTTCTTACTAGTTCTATTCCAAAATGCAGAGTTAGTGTAAAAATATAGTACAAAGGCCCCCACGCTTTTACCACAATGACATTAATTTTCTCGTTAATCATTTTATTCTTATATTGAGATTTTAGTTGGATAAAAGCGTGTTTTTTAAACTTGATTTTAAATTTATGGTTCTTCATGTGTGTCTGACTGAACAGATTTCAGCACTTAGGTATTATCACAACAAAGTTGTGACTCCGATTGATACTTGCGTCTTATTGCAACCTATTGGTGACTGTCAGGGTCACGCGGTAAATTTATTATATTACTCATTGGTGACGTCATGATGTAATGGTCTAAACGAGCTGCTTGTGTATCTTGTCTTTGGCAAGGAGCCAAAAGAATGTAGTAGATAGATTTCTCTGGAATAAAATGGTGAATTGATGCTGCTCTGATGAGTTTAGTTTTTTTTAATATGAATTGGGGTTCACGGCTGACATTTGTGCGAGAAAACCGAAATGAATTTCGAATCGTTTCGAAGATTAAGGATTTAAAACTGTTTTGAAGATTCAGGATTTCGAATTGGTTCAAGAATAAGAATTGCGAACTGTTGTGAAGCTTGGCGACATCGAAACTGTTTTGAAGATTGTGAATTCCAGTTATATCCAACGGCTGGTAAAATGACGTTTTTAGGAAGAGCTCTGAAGGTAGATTTGAAGTGTTTGGCGGAAGAATTAGGAGAAACTGTAACGGAAGAAATGAAAGTTTCTGCTTTAAAAAATATGATATTAGCAAGTGAAGACTATGAAGAGGCGTTCGCGAAAGAATTACTGCACAGAATAGTAAGTGAAAGAGAAGCAATAAAGTGCCAAGAAAGAGAAAATGAAATAAAGCTTCAAGAAAGAGAAGATGAAATTAAGCGTCAAGAAAGAGAAGATGAATTAGAAAAGTTGAGGATAGAAGCTTCAATAAGGAATAATGGTTTTAGGAGAGAGATGGACTCTCAGAATGAAGGAATACAAGAACACGTACCAGTTGGATTGCAAAAATTTATGCGTACTTTTGACCCTAAAGAAGGTGATATAAGTTTTTACTTAATACTGTTTGAAAGACAAGCACGAAGAGTTCATATTAAAGAAGAAGACTGGGTTACGAATCTTGTTGGACTATTGCCGTTAGAAATGGCAAATTTGATTGCCAGGGAACCTGAGGAAAAGGCAAATGACTATGAGCATATAAAAAGTATGTTATTAAAAAGATTTAAATTGAGCCCAGAAGCATTTAAAATAAAATTTAAGAGGCATTGTAAATCGACCGAGTACACTTGGCGAGATTTTGGATTTGAGTTGACGAACTATTTTAATGAGTGGATTTCGGGACTAAATATCTACGATTTTGACAGTCTGAAACAACTTGTCATTGTAAAACAGATGAAGGAACAAGTATCCAGGGATATACAACAACATTTTATTGATGATTGGGGAAGAATTGTTACAGTTGACGATCTTGCTGAGAAGTTAGATGATTATGAAAACGCAAGGCAATATAATCAGGTCACTAAAGCTACTTCGTCTCAACCGTATAGAAATTCCTATCGGGAAAAGCCTGCCACGTTCAATAGAAGATGTCATACATTGAGTGAAGGATATAGACAAGAATCTAACAACCGCAGTGGATACGATAAGCGAAATTCTTTCCAAAAACCAGTTACATGTTTCAATTGTGGACGAGTAGGACATTTTGCGAGATTTTGCAGGGATAAGAAAGATGGGAGAGAAAAGACCGAGGGTAAAGGTATCTGAAGTGCAAGTGGCAGAAGTCAAAGTAGTTGAGGATGAAAGCAAAGTAGTCACAGCGAGATTCAATGGCGAAGTTTTAATGGAAAATAAGAAAGGCAGCGCAGTTCATTTAAAAATGTCTGAACTTAAAATAGTAAAAATTTCTTATGGTGGAGTAGAATATGAAGCTGTAGTAGATTCAGGTGCACAAATTAGCGTGTTTAAAAGCAGTGTAGTAGGGAAGGAAGTCGGTTACAAAGGATATATAATGTTGCAACCTGCATTTGGTGATTCTTTAAAGGCTGAACTAAAAGAAGTGGATATTGGTTTGGTAAAGAACGGGTATATTACGCCGGTAATTAAAACGGTGGTGGCAACTGTGGACAGACTAAACGCCGACCTATTATTAGATACTGAAACTTATGAAGCATTATTAGAATAAGAGAGAATATACAATCCCAGGTTTACAACCGCTGTAAACTTAAGATCAGATTTCCCCAAAAAATTGTTAGATGAAAGTGTAAATACTGAGGAGGAAGAACAGGAGCCAACAATAACAGAATATGATGAGGAGAATGAAAATAGCACCGAAAAATTCAAGAAACAGCAAAAGAGTTGCGATACTCTTCAAGAAGCATTGAATTTTGCTTAGCGAAAAAAAGGAGGATATGTGATAGAAAACGATATCCTGTACCATGAAGAGCTGTTGTGCGGAAATAGGATAAAACAGTTAGTGATTCCCGAAATTAGGAAGAGGAAGATACTAGAAATTGCACATGAATCAGTGTTCGGAGCACATCTAGGAGCTCATAAAACAATTCAGAGAATCAAGTTTTCATTTTATTGGCCACGAATGGTGAAGGAGATTAAAGCATATTGTAGTTCTTGTCATGGTTGTCAGTGCAGAAAAGTAATTCGTTCGGTTGACAAAATTCCAATAACACCTGTATCTCGTCCTGAATTGCCATTCCAAGTGGTAAACGTTGATCTAATTGGTCCTGTAGATCCAGTATCATCACAGGGACATAGATATTTACTTTGTTTGATGGATCAGCATTCTAGATGGTCGGAAGCAGTCCCGCTCAAGTCACTAACGGCTAAGAGTACATGTGAAGCACTGCTCGAAATATTCAGTAGAACAGGCATTCCAGAAGTGATCGTAATGGACAATGCGACAAATTTTACAGCAAGTTTAACGCAAGAGTTTTTGAAGATTTTAGGAGCTTGCCCACGTTTTTCGACACCATACAATCCAGAAGGAAACGGGTTAATTGAGAGATGGAACCAGACTCTCAAGAACATGTTGCATCACATTATTAGAGGGGAAGGAAGAAGTTGGCATAGACATATACCGTTTTTACTATGGGCTTATCGGGAAGTTCCAAATGCAACTACCGGTGTACCACCTTTTCTGCTAATGTATGGAAGGGAGCCGAAAGAGAGGTCCGTTGTCTATATTGAAGTCAATTTGGACTGGAAACACATTATTACCTCTGAATATGAAGGGATCAGTAGAGAGTTATTTGAGAAAATTAAAAGAAAAGTTAGAAGTATCAATCCGCGAGGCAAAGTTAACAAGTGATGTGCAACAAGGTAACTACGCTAAATATTATAACAGGCAAAAGAAACATCGAGAATTTGCACCAGGGGATCAAGTGCTAGTTTTGATACCTGATTCAACGAATAAACTATATTCTAGATGGACAGGTCCAGTTAAAGTTGTTAAAAGAGTAAAAGCAAATTCATATTATTTGCGGATGCCTGAAGGTAACTTAAGATTACTGCATGTTAACAAGATTAGAGAATACAAAGCGAGAGTTCAAACGGTTGGAGTTGTTTATGATATCGATGATGAATTTGGTGAGATATATGAAATGCCAACAGTTCCTGCTGCTGAGAAGAATGATGAAGCATTGGACAGAGTGAAGTTGGATTACTTATCTAAGAAGCAACAAAATCAACTAAAAGATCTTTTACATCGACACAGAAGGTTGTTTTCTGGAAAAATAAAAAGAGCTAAAGTTGGTGAACACGTGATAAAACTGAAGGCTGAGGAGGAGACGATGAAACCTAAAACTTATAAGATACCGGAAAACTTAAAGAGGAAAGTAGACGCACAGATAGACGAATTGTTAGAGTTAGGTCTGATTGAACCTGTTGTAAGTGAAATAGCACACCCAGTAGTATGTGTTCATAAAAAGGATGGAACACTTAGGTTATGCATAGATTTCAGAAGTTTGAATGCTCTTACCGTACCGGACGCATATCCAATGCAGAATATGATGGAGTTGAATTTCTTAGTAGGGAAGAAAAAATTTATTACTGTTCTAGATATGTTGAAAGGATATTGGTCTATATCAATAGAAGACAGCAGCAAACATCTAACAGCGTTCCGTACTCATCGAGGACAGTACCAGTGGAATGTATTACCATTTAGGTTAAGAAACGCTGCTGCAACCTACCAAAGAGCCATGTCTAAAGTGGTCCAAACTATATCTGGCTTTGCATGCGCGTATATCGACGATTTAGCCGTATTCTCTGATACATGGGAAGAACATTTAGATCATTTGGAAGAAGTTTTCAAAAGATTGGAGCATTTTAACTTCTCAGTGAATTTAGGAAAGTGTGAGTTTGCAAGACAACAAGTTAAATACTTAGGACATGTTATTGGTTCAGGTAGACATTCACCGGGCAAAGAAAGAATAAAAGTGATTCAGAACTTAGAGGCACCAACGACCAAGAAGCAACTGAGAAGTGTATTAGGATTATGCAATTTTTATAGACAGTATATTCCAAATTTTGCAAAAATTGCTCTACCATTGGCGGAGCTCACGAAAAGGAAAGTCCCTAATGAGATTCCATGGAGCAAGGAGGCTGAAAATGCTTTCAAGGAGTTGAAGTCAGCACTATGTGGAATTACAGAATTGCAAGTCCCAGACATAGAGAAACCGTACTACTTGCATACGGATGCATCTCAGACGGCAGTCGGATGTTGTTTAGGTCAGTCGGATGGAGAAGACAACATTCATCCCATAGCTTTCGGGAGCCAGAAACTGAATCCAAGCCAACAAAAGTGGTCAGCAATTGAGAGGGAAGCGTATGCTATTATTTGGGCTCTGAAAAGATTTGAAACTTTACTGTGCGGAGAGAAGATATTCTTATAAACCGATCATAATCCCCTAGTGTTTCTTACTAGTGCTGCATCCCAATGTCCGAGATTACAGCGGTGGGCGTTGGCAATTCAACGCCATGACATTGAAGCAAGTTCTCCAATAAATGGATCAAAACTAGTTAATGCAGATGTGCTATCAAGACTGTAAGTGTAAACCATAGTTAAATAAGAACTTTTAGAAGAATTTAAGAATAATTGAACTTTAAACTTTATTTTTAGATGATTAAGTTAAGTAGTATATTTGTGTAAAATTTATTGTGTTGGTTTTTTATCTAGTGTATAATCTTAAGATAGTGCTTAAGCAGTGTTTTTTTTTTTTTGTGGTGTAACGTGTGACCCTTGGGTTGTTTTAGCCATATTTGATCTTCGGATCTAATATAACTCTCGGGGTGGGGAGGTGTCAGGGTCACACGGTAAATTTATTATATTACTCGTTGGTGACGTCATGATGTAATGGTTTAAACGAGCTGCTTGTGTATCTTGTCTTTGGCAAGGAGCCAAAAGAATGTAGTAGATAG